>JAOEGT010053555.1:0-19081 GCA_025447795.1 Speoplatyrhinus poulsoni | reverse complement strand
CTGTGGAATGATTTACCTGTGTTTTTACGTGAACTACATTCTGTAGAATCTTTTAAAACACAGTTGAAGACGCTGTTATTTAAACAGGCTTTTAATTAAACTAGGGTTGTTGGGACACATTATGTTCTGTATGTCTACTGTAAAAATGTTGTCTTGTACTTGTATATCTCCATTTTTATGTGAAGCATTGTGAAGCACTTTGTGATTTTATCTGTGAAAGGTGCTATATAAATAAATTGTACTTACTTACTTACTTACTTACTTACTTACTTACTTACTTACTTACTTACTAAATGACCGTGAACCGCAAGGTGAGAGCGCCAACGCTCATTCACCCAGAACATTGGGATCCTCTTAGACAGTGAAGAAGACTAAGGGACCTGAGATGGAGTGTTTGCCTTTAATATGGACTGGACGTTCTTCCATTAGATTCCTTTAAAATGGACAGAAAATATAAAAATTAACTGAATTATTATTGTTATTTTGTCTTTGTTGTTGCTCTGTTGTTCAACATATATTCAAAGTTTATAGATAAAACATATTTCTGATTAATCTCATGAAATTGTGATATGTGATAATATGACATGGAATATTCATTTTGACAAAATACACAAACCACAATCATGATTTAAAGCAGACATAAAGTAATAGTTTTGTCTTTAATCGAGTTATCCGTAGAAGGAAATGGTTGTACAACTACACTACAACTCTGTAGGTGAGTAAAACCACAAATGTATTACACTTAGATAATGAAGACAAAATAAAAAATACTTACCAAAAACAGACATTCAGCATCCTTAACAGCTCATTAAGTGACCAAATACCATAAACATTATCAATAGATATAAAACACATCACCAGGAATGACTTTACTTCATGTGGAAATGTAGCTTTCTTATTGATGTAGGCAGAGATGAGTGCATGGCTCTTTCATCCTGAGCCTCACTGCTCTAAACATACACCCAGAAACAGTTCCATGTGGTCACTAGGGATGGGAGTACATTGAACTGCATGTGTATATACATGCTATAAACTGTAGGCTATATATGCTGAAATATATATAAACTGAGCTGGGCCAGACCTTTGGGGTTCCACTGGAGTTTCAACACCCACATTTACTTCTAATTCCAGTCAGAGACCAGCAAGACAAGAAATTGTGGGCTGCTGTTAATTTTCCCATTCATCATTATTCTGATGAACATGATTTATCGCCTACAGATTAGTCTGAGACTATATATCTGAGAGGGAAACTTTATTAACACATTCTAAAAACAAAACACTGTATATTCATCAAACTTTCCGTGAGAACCCTGTTTACATTTGTTGTCCATAAATGTAAAGCACATTTAAACCTTTAGTGTTGTCTTGAGTGCCTTAGACCAAAACAAACAGAAATGTTACTAGGTTTCAAAATATGCTGTCGGTGTCACAAGTCGGAAGTCCTTGTGGTTTGTTGGCGTTGCAGAGCGGAAACCTGTGGTTGCACTGACGACAGCACGCATCACTCCAGCAGCTCTGCATCAACTCATCTCGCTGTCTGATCAGACACGAGGGGTGCCAGCGTTCGGGTCCTCTCTACGGGTTGGAGACCAGACGCACAAAACCATAACCGCACTCGGAGGACCTGTGTGAGGCCAGGGCACCACAACTTAGGTGAGCGTGTTGGTTTAATTGTTATTACCAACCCTGTCAAGCTAAGCTAACTTCTGACGTGTCAACAGACTAGAGTACTGTCACTCAGATAGATACTGTGTGTGTGTGCGTGCAGTATGCCATAAACACAGTTAGCCTACAGCTAGATACTGTTTTAGAGAACTTGTTAATATAGCCAGTACATATTAAAGCTGTTTGTAACATGATGCTTCATATATTATAGCCCTAATTATTAAATAAAGCTAGTTATTAGAGCCCTCAGTGTTAAATAAACATAACCCTGGACATATTAGAGACCTACCTAAAGCTAGATATGTTACTGTATAAAGAGTCAGTACTACCTGCAGTCGTTCTCTAGAATACAGGAAATGTGTCCCATACATATGGTGTTTAACCATGTCAAATGTGTGTGTATAAAATGTATGTATTTCCCCTCATATTTAGCTGTAGGGCGTACAGGCAAATACAACACAGCCAGCCTTAAACAACAATCAGTCTGGCTAATGTACACATTTTCAAATATTTGACAAGCCCAAGTAGATACCCTATTTACTTGTTTTCAATATATACAGAAGAGAAAAGAATAAATACAAGATACAAATAAGGGGGGTTAATTGAAGTAGGCTTCAATTGCAGATAGAATCAAATTTAAATAAAAAAATCTAGCCTACATTTATATTTGGCATTAGGGAAATCAGAGACATGTAGCTCTCAGAGTTAACATGTAGCTTTGAGTTAACATGTAGCTCTCAGGGTTAACATGTAGCTTTGAGTTAACATGTAGCTCCCAGAGTTAACATGTAGCTCTCAGGGTTAACATGTAGCTCCCAGAGTTAACATGTAGCTCTCAGGGTTAACATGTAGCTCTCAGAGTTAACATGTAGCTCTCAGGGTTAACATGTAGCTCCCAGAGTTAACATGTAGCTCTCAGAGTTAACATGTAGCTCTCAGGGTTAAGTATACACACGTCTGCTCCAGCTGGCAGTGTGGTGCGGCGACAGGCAGGCAGGCAGTCAGGCAGGCAGACAGACAGGCAGGCAGGCAGGAAGACAGACAGGCAGGCAGGAAGACAGGCAGACTGCAGGCTGTGGTAAGAGGAGATGCTCTCCACACTGACAGTGAATCATGGTACTGAAGCCAGACCACCAACACCAGAGGCACACAACACACGCACACAATCACACATGCACACACACATCTGCACTAAAATGCCCTGGCTGGCCCGCCTGTGTAAACAGAGACCAGAGTAGGGAGTACAACACAGGCAGTGTGATGTCATGCTCTGCCCAGAGAGGCAGTGTGATGTCATGCTCTGCCCAGAGAGGCAGTGTGATGTCATGCTCTGCTCAGGACTCCATTACTCCACATGGAACATAGTATTACAACATATGTTAATTGGTTGATTTCAAAGACCTCTGATGAGAGGATGCATGCTGGGCATGAACACAACCCTGCCCCCTGGTGGCCAGAACAATGCATGCAGGTTGCTGATTGGTCCGTTGTGCTCAGGTGGGCTCTGGCGGCTGCAGGATGAACGCGTCGTCCAATGGCAGCGGCTCTGAGCTGTGCAGCGTTAACGTCCAGACAGTGCCCTTCGCCGTGGCCTACGCCCTCGTCTTCCTCGTCAGCGCTGTGGGCAACCTGGGCTCCCTACACACCCTCATCCACCAGCCGGACACCAAGGTGGGGGTGGGGGGGGTGGGGGTAGACTACACAAGGGAAGAGAGTATCAAACTATGTTTAGTTTCTAATAAGAGGAGACTGGGTGTATAACTGACTGGTGCTGCCCTCTAGAGGAGACTGGGTGTATGACTGACTGCTGCCCCCTAGAGGAGACTGGGTGTATGACTGCTGCCCCCTAGAGGAGACTGGGTGTATAACTGACTGCTGCCCCCTAGAGGAGACTGGGTGTATAATTGACTGCTGCCCCCTAGAGGAGTCTGGGTGTATGACTGCTGCCCCCTAGAGGAGACTGGGTGTATAACTGACTGGTGCCCCCTAGAGGAGGCTGGGTGTATAACTGACTGCTGCCCCCTAGAGGAGACTGGGTGTATACCTGAGGAACCTGATGGTGGCTGACCTGCTGCTGACGGCCGCGCTGCCCTTCAAGGTGGTCTACGATCTGGACCTGGGCTCCTGGGGCCTGCTGGTGTTCCACTGCCAGGCCAGTGCCGTGGCCCTCTACATCGGCCTCTACGCAGCCATCCTCTTCCTCGCCTTCGCCATCATCGACTGCTGCCTGCAGGTAGGGGGCGCTGCAGGCATAACTGTGACTTCCAAACCCTGAGTACAATCAAATACGATTTGTTATTATATTTTTATTATTATATATATATATATATATACATATATATATATATATATATATAATAAAAATTTAAAAGGTGCACGACAAGTCTTCAGTTCAGACAGACAGGCAGACGGTAGAAAGACAGACAGACATGATTGACAGGCCAGAATGACTAATAATAATACAGTCCATGCTGGTGAACTACTTACTGTGGGTCACAATAGGAACTAAAACTGAGTAAGCAGTGACACCTGCTGGCCAATGGAGGAAGTAGCAGGCAGGACTGCAATATGAAATATAAAATCAGGACAGCCTTCAGACAAAGGTTTGTTTCAGCAGGCTGACTTGTCAGGGCATAACACAGGATACAACATTTAGGAATGCTGATAGCAGTTAACCAATTACTGTGGGTCTCATTTTAAAAGAATGAAAACTACGTAAGCGGTGCCCCCTGCTGGAGGGATTAGCAGCAGCACCCACTGACTGCTACTGTGTGTGTGTGTGTGTGTGTGTGTGTGCTTGTGTGTGTGCGTGTGTGTGTGTGTGTGTTTGTGTGCGTGTGTGTGTACATGTGTGTGCAGGAGGCGCAGAGCCTGTGGTTCCTCCAGCTCCAGGGCGTGGGCTTCGCCAGGCTGGTGTCAGCTGTGGTGTGGGTGTTGCTGCTGCTGCTGATGGTGCCCAACATGGCCATACCCACCCGGCCAGGAGTACAGGTACAGTTCTACTGGTCTCTGGTGTAGAGGTAGTTCTACTGGTCTCTGGTGTAGAGGTACAGTTCTACTGGTCTCTGGTGTAGAGGTAGTTCTATTGGTCTCTGGTGTAGAGGTACAGTTCTACTGGTCTCTGGTGTAGAGGTAGTTCTACTGGTCTCTGGTGTAGAGGTACAGTTCTATTGGTCTCTGGTGTAGAGGTACAGTTCTACTGGTCTCTGGTGTAGAGGTACAGTTCTATTGGTCTCTGGTGTAGAGGTACAGTTCTACTGGTCTCTGGTGTAGAGGTAGAGTTCTACTGGTCTCTGGTGTAGAGGTACAGTTCTACTGGCCATCCCTATTATTCAACAGCTGTACATGTTTAAGATGCACAGATAATTTGTTTAAAATGTACTTTGTAATATTCTTTCCAGCATCACAGACCAAAACAAATGCACACACACACACACTAGCGTGCACGCTCGGCCAGCCAGGGTATGTAAACAAAGAACAGAGGAGCTCAGAACACACACACACATACATACATGGAGTGTGATGTCATTGTCTTACTCCACTATTCATGTTTAACGTGTCGCATATCGCAACTGTAACGCCGGGTGCCCACCAACTGCGTTCAATGCGTTGCGTTGTGCCGGAAGTCATTCGTTGTCAATGGGGCCGTCTGCATCTATGCGTTGGGATCGTCGCACTGATCTGCGTTGTGTTTCGAATGTTGCATGCGTTCAAATATTTACAACTCTTGCGTTTTTTTTCGATGTTTGTTTCCATCGGAATTTTAAAAAGTTTTGAAATGCCCAGCCAGCTAGCTAGTTTTTAGCACTGTTAATATTGTTTTCTAAAGTGTTAAAAGAATACAAAAAAAGTATTTATTTCGGCGAATCTCTTATTTAGACAAATATTGTCTGTGTGGAACAGTCATTTATTGATATTTTTGTCTTATTATTGTTAAAGGCATATAAAACATAAAATCTGTTAATCACACAAACAACCTTTTTTTAACCAGGAGGTCCCTTGAGGTTAAAAAAATCTCTTTTTCAAGGAAGACCTGGCCAAGATGGCACACCGTTACAAAATATATAACATTTAGAAAAACATTTATAAATAAGACAAATAAAATAAAGCACATTAAAACAGACATCCAGCTTACGAATAGCAGTCACACGCCTCGGTTACAGGGTTCTTAATTAGTTTTGAACTCTCGCAAGGAGACAACATAATTCAGTTGCAGTGTGTTCTGGAGATTATTCCATGACCAGGGCGCTGAATAGGTTAAAGCTGCTCTACCAAGCTCCGAGCAAAACTTTGGTACCCAGTAAAGAAGCCATCTTGTGGAACGTAAATTACAATGACCGTTTGTGAGTGATTTAAGATTACATAGATATGAAGGAAGTTTGCCCAATATGGCTTTGTAAATTAAGATATACCAATGTTGCTGTTTCCTTAGGCTTAGGGATGACCAGGATACTAAATCATAAAGTACACAGTGATGTGTACGAGGCCCTGGATTGGATATACATAGTGATGAACTATGATATACAGAGTCTAAGTGTAGTGTGGAGGAGGCTACATGCATGTAAATAATGTCCCCGTACTCAAGAACATTTAAAATGAGGTCTGTACAAGAGTTTTATTATTATTATTAATTTTATTATTATTATGATTATTTTCCAAGCAGCTAAATTAAAACAAGCCTTATTATGATAGAAGAAACCCGATGACCCTGGTAGCCTAGTTATTTAGACATTTCTAATGCACTGTGGCATAGAGTAACACGCCCACATTACACCCGTTTGCCTTGCGTTGTATATTTCCGTTGGATGCAGAAAATAATAATAATAAAATATTTGATGAATTTGGTTGGCACTCGGCGTACGTCTCCGCGGCTGGAGCCGTCTCCCGTGACGACCAGAGGTAAACACTGCATGTCTCCACAGGCACGGCCCCTGCACTGTGTGGCGCTGAAGAGCGAGGCGGGGCTGCGCTGGCACGCGCTGAGCGTCTTCCTGTCCTCCGCCCTCTTCCTCAACGCCTCCGGCGCCCTGCTGTTGTGCGGCGGCCTGGCCTTGCGCCGGCTGCTCCGGGCCCCTGGGGGGCAGCAGGGCGGCGGCCTGGCCTTGCGCCGGCTGCTCCGGGCCCCTGGGGGGCGGCGGGGCGGCGGCCTGGCCGTGTGCCGGCTCCTCCGGGCCCCCGGGGCGCGGCGCGGCGCGGTAGCGCTGGCGGCCGCCTGCTACACCGCGTGCTTCGTGCCCTACCACGGCGTGCGCACGCCCTACACACTGACGCAGACCAGCAGCATCCAGGGCTGCAGTGCCCGGCGCAGCCTGTTCCTGGCCAAGGAGTGGAGCCTCCTGCTGGCCGTGGGACACGCCTGCGTGGGGCCCCTGCTGCACCGCCGCCTGATGGCCCACGGCCCCGCCGCCATGGAGACACCCCTGGGCCTCACCAGGGAGGGGGGGGAGGGAGACATGGAGACAGATAGATGACAGACAGACAGACAGACAGACAGACAGACAGACAGACAGGCAGACAGGCATAACCTGGTGCACAATAAGGAAATAGTCATAACTACATGCTCTAATGTGCCTACAGTAGTTGTATACACCCACAGGCTACAGCAGTTGTGTACACCCACAGGCTACAGTAGTTGTATACACCCACAGGCTACAGCAGTTGTGTACACCCACAGGCTACAGTAGTTGTGTACACCCACAGGCTACAGCAGTTGTGTACACCCACAGGCTACAGTAGTTGTATACACCCACAGGCTACAGTAGTTGTATACACCCACAGGCTACAGTAGTTGTGTACACCCACAGGCTACAGTAGTTGTGTACACCCACAGGCTACAGTAGTTGTGTAAACCCACAGGCTATAGTAGTTGTGTAAACCCACAGGCTATAGTAGTTGTGTACACCCACAGGCTACAGTAGGTGTATACACCCACAGGCTACAGTAGTTGTATACACCCACAGGCTACAGCAGTTGTATACACCCACAGGCTATAGTAGTTGTATACACCCACAGGCTACAGTAGTTGTATATGTAATGGATATAGAAACGACCATTCATTAAGTTAACAGAAAACAGGCACCCACTTCTATTTTTTTTTATTAAAATAACTATTCTAACTATTCATAATGTGGCCATACACCGCCACGTCTGTAGGTGGCGCTGTAGCGCTTCTGTGAATTGCACGGAGACACTAGCTTTCTCTGACCCTGATATGCAGTATTAAACTGGCGAGGGCCTGAGCAAGACGCTAACTCTTGTGTCTCTTCGTGTATTTCCAGTTTATTCACCGATACACAGGGCTATTCAGCTTGTGTATCATCAGTAGTTGTGTACACCCACAGGCTACATTACAAGTTATCAAGTTAAATAAAGATTATTCTTCAAACACAATAACCTCTGGTGGCAGGAGTCGCCATAGCTACAGTATAGCCACAGATTAGGAACCATGTTGTTGCTAGCTTAGCCCTCTGTGTGTGTGCTGAAGAATGATCCGGTACGTCTAGGCTACACAGCCCTGCTCCGTCGATAGGAGCACAAGCACAGTGGCACACATCGTAACAACAACATCCTAACCATCGCAATGTGTTTCCAATGTGTGGGGGAACAACCCATGGCACTGAAGGGAGGGGGTGTTTTTTTTTTGTTTTGAGTTGGAATTCAGCATTCTCTCACTATACCTTCAAACGATCCGTTACCTTTATAAAATACTACTGTATATATCTGTGTGTGTGTGTGTGTGTGTTCTATAAAAAATATGAATGTATTAATCCATTTAATCTATTGTTTTCTGGATTTTAAGATCGCCAAGACTCTCGGCTATGAATATAATATAACATGCAATGCCCAAATTTTTAAAAATGTCAAAGTCATCCTGATTAAAACACATATTGCATATTTGCGTGTCAGGCAATATAAAATCACACACCATCGGAACAAATTAGATTTATATTATTTAATTATTAATTAATGTTTAATTAATTATTAATTAATATTAGAATTAGAAATAGCACACTTTGCCTTACCTGTGATGAGTTAGTTGAGAAAGCTTGCCTCGGATCGACCGAAAAATCTCTTAAAATTATATTCCATGAACAAAAGAATATTAAGAACGTCATACTGATTGTCCATTTTGAATACATCCCGTCGATGTAGAGCGGCGATGCTTTGGGGGCTATAGTTACAGCCATACACACAGTCTGCAAAAGACTACACTGACCATAAAACCACACCTCCCTTCTTACCGGGTTTCCAATTAATATTTTAAGGGGTCACATGTCAATTTTGGCCAATCACAGCTCTTACTATTTATTGAAGCATTTCTTGTTATGTCATCTTTCACCCCTAAAGTGCCTGGGATGAAATTTCTCAACAAGGGATGATAAAACCTTTGGACTCAGACTGTAGATTAGTATGTATATTAATAAAATAATAACATATATATACAAGCACATATATGTATAGATATCAACTTATATGTGCATGTATAACTTCCACACAATAAAACCCATAAGTATTTTGATGTTCACTCACAATGGCTTATTCCTTGACAAATATACTCATCAGATGTTGGATTGTAGTCATATAATGTAAAGAAGTTGTAGATGCGTAATTCCAATAAAGTATTGAGCTAGATAAATAACATTGTCAGGCAAAAATTTTTTTTTTTATATATATATTTATGCTGTTTTTGATCTTAAATTACTGAAGAGCAGTGTCACCCACATGGAATATTTAACCTGAATTGCAATCTCACAAGTGTGTACTACAGTTTAATACCAAAATTACATCGATGAGACTTACAGGCTTTATTCGGCACCAATTAATGCAGGAGCTAGTGATGAACAATTAAACATTGTGTAAAGCAGACACACATTTGTATTTTCAGTTTATCACACCACAGAAAAAGGTACTATTAACCTCCCAGCCAAATTTGAATTAATAAAAAAGCTTGTACGTTTCAAAAGCGTGAAAACATAACCTTCATTATCTGTTCTTGTCAAGATAAACTAGCCTAGTTGGATTGGATTTTTTTTTCGTTTGGATATGTGGTTTATATTTTCTTTTGGAAAGAGGATGGACTACATAAAGACAGTGTGATTATTTGGATGCTGGTTTTCACACGAGAATGCCAACTGGATTTGGCAGCCGGGTGTTAGCAGGTACGCTAGGCTGCTAAACCAGTATCTTTCAATCGCACAGGGGAGGGGTAAACAAATGGTCGGACCTGCTACGCATCTAGTCCCCCATTTCTGGCCCTCCTAAAAAATCCTTAATTAACAGGGAAATTATGAAATACAGTTTAACGGTCCAACTCTACAAAACAATACTACATAGTCAACAGAGTTTTAACATGTTTAAAGGAATGGATTTCTAACTAAAGTATTTCCAAGTAAATCTCTGTATTTGCTTTACACAATTGTTTAGTGTTGTTGCTTGTTGCTTTTTACATTATCTTTAAACAGGCCTCCGCATGTATTAATACGCTCGACATACAGTTATACTTCAGAGCAAGCTCACAGTGCGGGCGGGCCTGGCACGGCCTGGCACGGCACGGCACGGCACGGCCTGGCACTGCACGGCCTGGCACGGCACGGCACGGCGCGACCTGGAACGGCCTGGCACGGCACGGCGCGGCGCGGCCTGGCACGGCGCGGCACGGCACGGCACGGCACGGGTGCTTGCCAACCTGCTTGCACGTAGATACCGCATCAACGAGAGGGCAGTGTGATACTTCTTCATCCAGAATCTACATAACACATCACGCGAAGAAGAACACGGGGACGGACGTACTACAGCAAAATGTTGTAAACAAACGTAGATCTGCTCATTGGATGTTTGTGTGGGGATTCTGGAACAAATGATGGATAGAAGAAAAAGCGTGGTGAATGCACTGATAAAGAATATAGCTCTGCATGCCTTGGTTGTGGATCAGTTATTGCAACTGTATGCTTTGGAGGTTCTCGCAGAAAGACGAGAAAGAAAACGCAACAGGAGATGGTACGTGAGACCACTGCACATGTCCAGGCCAGAGTCCAGGCTTTTTCGTTGCATGGATGAGGAAACGCACTTTGAATACTTCCGTATGTCACCACATCGTTTTTCTGACCTTCTGCAGCGCTTACAGCCGTACATTGTGCACCGCTCGACCCACTCCCTACCAATCAGCACGGCGGACCGTTTGGCCGTAGCTCTCAGAGTCCTCTCGTCTGGGGACACGCAGCAGAACGTGGCAGCGGTCTGCAGGGTGGGGTCGTCCACCGTGTCTTTCATTCTGTCGGAAGTGTGCAAAGCCGTCTGGCTAGCTCTGGGAGCTGAATTTGTGCGCTTCCCTACGACACGTGAGCAATGGTCTGACATCGCCCAGGAGTTCTGGAGGCTGTGGAACTTTCCGAATTGTGTCGGAGCTATGGGTGGCAAGCGTGTGCAAATCAAAGCGCCGTCAGGCGCTAGAAGTGGCGTCGTCCGGCACAAGGGCGAACACTCGACCGTCTTCGTGGCGATGTGTGATGCTCACTACAAGTTCACGATGATAGATGTTGGGACGTATGGACGACAGAGCGATGGAGACGTTTTTGAAGAGAGCCATTTCGGCGGCCAGCTGTTAAGAGGCGAGCTGGACTTCCCTGGACCCGCTTACCTTCCAGGGACTAACGTCGCCGTTCCACATGTCATTGTTGGAGATGCAGCCTGTCCTCTACATGTGAACCTCATGAACCCTTTTCAAGGTAGGTAAGCAGCTGAAGCTGTTTGTAGCTTTTCCACTGACTAACAGTGTGAATAACATCTCCACACCGAGGTGATGTAGCTAGGCGTAAATTTAAAGCTGTGCATTGTGCCAAACAGAGGGACTATGCAACCCAAACGTTAAATAACATATGCTGACAACAAAGTAAATACTACATATTTAGCCTCAGTTACAGATCCCATCATTGAAGAGGGTCTGCAGCTGTACAACGTCCGCCTCTCAAGAGCAAGACAGGTGATGGAGAACTCCTTTGGCATACTGGCTGCTAGATGGCGTGTTCTGGGGAGGCCTGTGGACTTTAAACCGCACAAGGTGGCCGACGTGGTGAAGGCGTGCGTTGCCCTGCACAACTACCTCATCTGCACTGATGCCGCAGCACAATACATGCCGCCTGGCTTCACAGACTCCTTTACGGCAGGAGGCGCGATACACCCAGGGGAGTGGAGAACACAGGTGTCTGGGGACAGCGGCCTTGCTGACCCTGGGCCGCTCTCACGGGCGCAGCCTTCACAAGCTGCTACTGATGCTCGGGACGACCTGGTGAGGTTCTTCCAGACCTCTGCAGGGGTGGAGCCCTGGCAGGAGACTGTCGACGGTGCCTGGTGACCTGAGCTAAACGCTGTGACTCATTATGCTATGAGCATATTCAACTGGTTGAAGCTAGTATGAACAGCACTTCACTGACACCCATTCATCACACTGACCACATTGGAGATGCTCTGGTCACCTTATACATCCAATGTATTGGCATACAAATACACCCATTTATTGGCACTACCTCAGTTATACATATGTAATACCTCTAGCAATACTGTCCACAGTAGCATTTGTACATTCTCTTACCACTAGATTGTACTGATAATATTATTGCTGTTTATGTTTGCTTTATATAATTTTATTTCTCCCCGCTACATTGTGGTTACGTGCCATGTCAAAAGAAATGTCTCCATTCTGAAAGATGCGATCAATTTGCTTCATGTGACAGTACTTGGACATTACTTGTTAAATATTTTATTCATGACAAATGTGTCCTTTAGTTATTGTATTGTTAGATGTTAGAAAGGTAGTCAGCTATTGTAAGATAATACTTTTGTCAAGTTCATAAAAAATGTCCTTCCAGTCTGCTGTTTGAAAAGAAAATCCAGTGCTTCTACACAGCTCTGGTTCCATAAATAGGAACAGAAAAGTGGTGCAAACCGCACACAAAATATCCTAGCCTTATCAATGAGTTTCCAATGTGTAGGTAGGAGTTTCTGATGGCTCACCCTATGGCATTGAAGGGAGAGGTATTTTTGTTTTGAATCGAGTACGAATTTAGCAAGCTTATCTTATTATATACTTAAATATATACTAAATACTATACCTTTTAACTGTTTCACAGTGCACAGTGATGCTATTTGAAATGTATAGTTAATGATTGGCCAGCCACATTGATAGTTATTGATTGGTCAGTGACATTGATGCCATGATATCAGAAATTTGACAACAGTGCTTCTGACTATCAAATACAAAAAGACAATCACACAATTGCATCTCTATATTACTTATAAATGCAAACATTGCAAAATTCAAACTATTAAAGTAAAAGTAAATTCCAAAGATGCAAACAGGTGAAACACAGCCAATGTCCTGAATATCGTCATTCATCTACTGCTGGTGTGCTTCTGAAAGCAAGGTCAGCACTTTGAGTTTCGTGATCTCCACTCGATCAGCCGGAAGCCTACGAAGCGAGTGTGCTACGGTTTGGGCGAACGCAGAGAACTCGTCAGCGGGGCTGGTGACGGATGTTGCGTTCAGCTGTGATATGAGCTCTGCGCAGCTAGCCATGGTGTCCTGGCGCACTTTACTTATGGTTTCCAGGATATCCTCCTCCCTGGACAAGCTCTTCCTCTTCTTCTTGGCTGTACTGGACTCTGCAGTGGACAGACGGTCAGCGGGGGTCGGGGGTTTGACAGGCGTAGATGATCTCATGAGGGGTGTCGAGGTGTTGGTTGTTGGGACACTCTGCCCAAAGGTTGAAGCCATTGTGCTCAGACTTTTATCCTCTTCTGGACTGGGTGTTGATATGCTCAAATGATGCTGCAAGACAGTAAGAGATTTAGAAAGTCATAAATACTATTTAGAGTAATAAATACTTGGAACGTATGTGAAGCCATTAACACAATCTGTGTGAGCCAGCCTGTTTTAGACCATTGAAAGCTTGCTAAAGGCTGATTTATGCTTCTGTGTGGAATCTACGGAGGATCTACGCAGTTCCTTTACGCCATAGATGGCATGACGCCGTCGAGATAGGGGTGGGCGATACATCGAATATACTTCTACATCGAGAACTTAAATTGTCACGTTTTTTTTGTATGCTCTCAAACATTATCGTGTTGCACGTTTCATGAGATGTGCTTCATTTCTCTCAAACATTCTCATGTTGCACGTTTCATGAGTGGCGCTGGTGAGTGTGTTTACCGTAGTACAGACTGCTGTTTCTGTAGGCTATGCTAAAAGTGTGGGCACAAACAGTTACCCATGTTAGTGGAACTAAGGGATTCCCTTGAAAGAAATATTTTTAGACAACTTAGACAACTTTGTGATCTTAGCAAGACGCCCTTGGGCTGTCTGTATGGGCTTCACTCAGTCCAGTCCACTCAGTCAGTGGACACAAGTCTGTATGGCCTTACCTTTAGTTTCGCTTTTATAATGCGATGGGTATAGCACAGACTGTCTGTTATTGAGTTAGAAATCTGAATAGGTATTTTGTGTATATATTTTAATTACAGCGTCAGTAAAGGAAAACCTGTTTAAATCAAATTGTTAACTGGAGTACTAGAGATTATTTTGATAGTTTTTTATTTCAATTTTACTAACTATCACAAAGGCAACTCTGTGCACGTACATGACTTTGTTAAAGACTCCTAATCCAAAGCACTACTCTGGCATATATGGGCAGCAGGGTTGGGTAGGTAACTTTTTTAATGCAATCTGTTAGTTAGTCTACTAGTTACCAGACTCAAATTATAATCAGTAACGTCATTTTTTGGATTGCTTAAATTTAGTAACATAATCTGATTACTTTCATATTACTTTAGATTACACCCCTAAAAAATGTTATTGGAAATGTCATCCAAAGCAATTTACTGCAATGTGAAATGTTTTTATTTTTGTGACGTTTATGTTGCTCATGGGATTTGATTAAAGTAGGACTTTATTTGAGTTATTGATTGACGTTAATGAAAAGTAAATAAAATAACAAATTTCTTGCTTTTAAATTAGGAAGTAGTCCTAGAAGTAATCATACAATAACAAATGTCAAAATTATATGATTATATCTGACGTAGCCTAATGGATTACAGATACTGTTGTAGTAATGTTACATTCAACTGATAACAAGTAGGTAATCAGTTACCATGCAAACATGCTTGCATCCACAAGATGGCAGCATCGAATCGACGGACGGTTACATGTTTGGAGAGGTGCACGTCAGCCTCGGCGTAGCTTTGACGCAGAAGCGGCCTTTATATTTTTGGAGAGGCGAGTACGTACGGTATGGCTTCGACGCAGAAGCATAAATCAGCCTTTAAGTCTGATGTATGCTTCTAACTTTGTCTTACCTCAACTTCACTGGTCTCAGATTCTCTGTGTTTAACAAATCCATGGAGCCAGGACAACATTACATAGTACCCCGGTACTCTCTGTCCCGTTTTCTTTTTCTTTTTCAGACGCACGAACTTGTCACGCATTAACTTCCATTTTTTCATACACACTACAGGATCTTCACCCAACGTTTTCCCAATTTCCCTCCAAGAGTTCATGGTGTCCTCTGTGATTTTGTAATTTTTGCAAGTGGGGTCATATAAATGTTTGTGGCCGCGTACCGCTTCAGCGAGACGCTCCTCGAACTGCTCCATGTCTGTAGCCGCGGCGCGGATAGGCTTTCGCTGTTGATTTCGTATACTGCAGGATTAGGTCGTCCAATCAGCTATTGTTTGACGCACAACGAGTTGGTTCTGTGCGGGCCGGGGTCCGCTGAGTCTTATACGCAGACGCCTTTGACATTGAAGTATAAACCAGGCTCGGTTTGTAGACGTCTTTTCAGATGTCCTGACATGTGACCGGTGACGTCAGACCTATTTCCGTCAATCAGAACAGACAGGATCGATAAAAGTAGCGCTGTTCACTAGCCTACATTAAAGCTGACTAGAACAATAATATGACGATATATTCCATATAGGATTTGTAAAAAATAAAATAATAATAATGCCATGTCGATTTCGGGGTGTGCTGCGCCGTTCCAACAAAGATATTGAAATAATAGCAAGATGGTGTAATGCGTTTGAACTGAAGTCAACATTGAACGCTTTAGGTCTTCTCTGGAGTGTAGCTGCATATTGTAGGCAGCGCCCAGGCAGCTAAATCTACCACGCATGGCCTGATGCAAAGTCAATCTATCCGAAAACAGTTTGCCGCAGAAATACCATTATGGCTTCAGATTGATCGTAGGTACTTCGGAAATAATGTAATGTACTAAAAATACCCAGAAATACAGAAATAAATAATGGGCAATATAATTGTCTATAATGTTAGTCAACATATTCCAATTTCGAATAATATGCATTTAATATCAGAATGATATGGCATACATTTAAAATGGAAAGAAAGCAACATGTGTTGGTACTATAGTTATGATGACAAATACTAACTTAGGACAATATGCAGCTACGCTTACTGAGCAACACTAACCACGCCCATTTCACGCAGCAAACTTTGCAAGGAGTCCAAGAGAACGTTTCAAACGTTTTTGAGGAAACGCATCGTTCGGTGAATACATTAGTTGAACGCTCAGAACGTTCAGTCCACTGAACACGCCCCGATTCGTTATTTTCTTCTTCTTCCCCCACGCAACCCTTCCACCCATCGAATGCGGAGGTGCCGCCCGTGGAACCCTCTCTGTTTTTAATCCCTCTGGTTCCAGTATGTCTCCGGTTAATGTGGATTAAAGTATGCTGTTATAGACTAATCATACTATTGTTGCCGAATAGTGAGGCAACACGGGAGACCATGTCCAGCATTACCAGGACCGGAGAAATCATTCACCTGAACGTGGGGGGTAAAAGGTGAGCGTCTGTCTGCTAGCCCCACGGCTAGCCCCACGGCTAGCCCCACGGCTAGCCCCACGGCTAGCCCCACGGCTAGCCCGAGTGCTGTTCTGTACTGTACGGTAGCCTAGCTCTACTGCTCACTCAGTCAGCTCAGCTTTAGCCTTTAGCGATAGCGTCGTTATGCTAACCTCAGGTAAACCGTCCTCGTTTATTTATGTTAGGTTTAAACAATCTAAAAATTAGTACACCGTATTTTACACGTACAGCTTTTCTTCTCTGGGATCAACAAACTGCTCTCTTAATAAAAGTCTCACCAGAGTAGTATCATGAGGCAAGCACCGCTATAGTAGCATGCTAGCTAACGTAATGCGAGGATACAATCGTTACTTATGGCATCCAGTAGCTAAATACAACAGTTCTGTGTTTGAGAACTGTGTCTGTAAATAACAGCGAGGGTGGGCTTGTTTCTAGGTTCAGCACCTCCCGACAGACGCTGACATGGGTTCCTGACTCCTTTTTCTCCAGGTAGGCAGTCTTCTTTGATCCTAGTTCTAGATATGCTTTTCTTTGTGTGAAACTGTCTTCTACTCATACCGGTTGGTTACAGCAATGTTAAAATGCACTGCCATAATGATTTGTTGTCGACTAGTGATGTCTTTGTGTGGACTAGTGATGTGTTGGTGTTGACTAGTGATGTCTTTGTGTTGACTATTGATGTGTGGACTAGTGATGTCTTGTTGTATTGTGTAATTGAAGACTAATGGATGGATGTGTTTCTCTAGTCTGTTGAGCGGACGGATCTCCACCTTGAAGGATGAAACGGGAGCTGTAAGTGCACGTGTGTGTGCGTGTGTTGCATCTTAACAATGTGCACTGCTTTCTAAACGCATACACCTTTGACCACTGTCTCCCCCTCTGTGCATGCACTTGTGTGTGCGTGTGTGTGTGTGTGTGTGCGTGTGTGTGCGTGTGTGCAGATATTCATCGACAGAGATCCGTCTCTGTTCGCTCCCATCCTCAACTTCCTGCGTACCAAGGAGCTGCACCCTCGCTCCATTGACGTGCGCATGCTTGTGCACGAGGCAGAGTTCTACGGCATCACACCACTGGGTGAGGGGGGGAGGGGTGGGGTAGATTCCTGTAGATGTAACTATCACTGTGGGTCTATACACTGTAACTGTACTCTCTGTGGGTCTATACACTGTAACTGTACTCTCTGTGGGTCTATACGCTGTACCTGTATCACTGTAGGTCTATTCATAGTTTTCAGTCATGTGACCTGCGCGATCATCTGGCGGGCAAAACAATTAATTAAAATGGCAGCTCACACCAGTCTACCCATAGAGACACCACAAAAACCGGTACATTTCCTTTCCGTAGATTATTTGTATCACCTCTCAAACAGAAAAACAAAGATATGCACACAAACTACAGGTTTTGGGCACTTGTGATCCATATACAGTCCCCGCTGCCGTATTTAAGGCGTTAAAAACCGCCAGGTCGATGCCAGAGCTCGACTTCGGTGATGTTTACAATTACCTAGTGGAAAATCCCTCACCTTATACTGCTGCCAAGATGAAAGCGTATAAAAGTATTGACAGTTACATGTATTTTCAATCTGGATGGGTTAATAATGGGAGTTTGGGAGGTGAAGTACATTAATTTTCACTTATTCCAAACTCAATTTAAAAAAAGATATTCGGATGATGTGTAAAACGAAGTTTATACCGTAACGTAAAAGACACAGTAGTGTGTGTTCCTGTTTTTATTTAGGCTTCCTTCTTTAGTATACACATGCAAAAAAGGTTTATCAGTCTAAACACAATGTTAACATATTGTATTTGTATTATATTCAGTTGAATAAAGCGTAAAAGTTTTTTCAAATTTCATTTTGAGTTTATTTGCATATTTTACCGTAACGGTACGGTACCGGGAGCTAACTACAACAAAACCATGTCAAATCCATCACAAAAATTGTTTTTTACTAAAAAATAGGATAGATTAATATACCTATACACTTGTGGTAGTGTCGCTTACCTTTGATGAAATGTTGCTGCAAGGTACGTGTATACTTGGACGGCTGCCATGTTTTGCCCTTCCTGGAGACAGAGGTACGTTTAATGGCACAAATCCATAATCTCCTCTCTGAGTTTTATTTTTCTGACGGAATTCTATAGAAACACATCCCAGGGATCTATCCTTGTTGGCTAGTGCATCCGGTAGCACAACAATTATCCGGCATTTTGCCCAAACGAAAGTAACAGAGTATAATTTGTTTCCCATTACTTGGCGGGCAGCGGGAAATAACTAGGAAATCACATTGTTTTGCCCTCCAAGGGGGCGTTCCCCTGAGTACGTGACGTCACGTGAAAACTATGAATTGGGTGGCAACAAGAAGAGTGTTCTTGTTTGGCTGAGAAGCTGATGCTGTGTGCCATCTAGTAGGGCAGAAAATATAGAAAAAAAATATTCACGAACATATAAAGTGTCAGATTGAAGAACAACAGTGCGGATTCCGTCCTGGTCGTGGAACAACGGACCAGCTCTTTACTCTTGCAAGGATCCTGGAGGGGGCCTGGGA
>JAOEGT010053544.1:0-19082 GCA_025447795.1 Speoplatyrhinus poulsoni | reverse complement strand
GTTCCACAGCCTTGGTGCCACCGCACCAAATGCACAATCACCTCTCGTCTTAAAATGTGTTCTTGGAACCATTAAAATCTTTTGGGAAGAAGACCTCGGAGGACCGAGGAGACTAAGATTAGCATGCTAGTCACAATCAACTCACAACATAGCAGCATAACTCACCATTGGGGTATTCTGAATTAGTCAAATGATGTTCAAATCTTCGCAGAACGCCCTTCGGGTTGGGTGAGGGGATGTTTGTTAGTGGAGTCACCATGTGCTGCTTTCAGCAAACATGGAAATCTACCAGATTATGTGCAAACTGTAAAGCTGCTGTCTGAAACTTGCTTTTGTGTGACTTAATCTTATTTTGAAAGATGCTTTAAACAAGCTAAAAGTGTGAAGTGAATTTGTGTTTTTTAGCAAAATAATTGCAGATTAATTACAGATTGCAGCTATAACAAACATAACTAAAAAAGAGAACAGCATATGTTATCAAGTCTATTTTATTCATGCCAAAAATATGACTGCATTCACTGGTCATTTCATTCCAATGTCTTGTATAAACTCTAATTTTGAACAGATATTCTCCCTTTTTGAGCTGAATATTCAGTTTTAGTTCATTTGTTAAACATGCCCTAACTTGATTGGCTGTCAGGAAAGTGACAAGATAGATCAAATATGTTTTGTTGCCATCCAGTGCTTTTTTGTAAAATTGCCAAAATGTATAGAATTATATTTAAAATGTACTCCATCGGCCAGCATGATATGTCTGTAAACTGTGCTGCATCAACCTTATTTCAATCATGGCACTTTAACATTTTAAAATCCAAAATAAATGTTGAAATGAATGTCCTTGAATTCTGTTGCATGCAGTGTGACAGCACTGAACACAGGAATAGTGCAAATGCTCATGGTTAGATTAATTGTGCAGGAAGTTGTGAGTGGCAACAGTATTAGTCTTTCCCTGAGAGGCAGGCCTCTTAGTATGCAGTGTGTATCTGGCATGGGCTTGCTATAGTTAGCTAGTTCATGATCTCTGCAGATTATCTCCACTCACAGTGTCTACTAGAATGATATACCAGGCTTTAGTGGATAACAGCAATCAAAATGCATTAATTTCATGTATTTGATTGATGATAAAACATTCAGAACAAAATAACAGTCTTTAGGATGAAGCATGGTTTTGAAAAGAGGAGAGATCAAGCACATTCGTCATTTGTGATCATAACTCATTTAAAAGACATGGGAATTGGTGCTATAAAACTTTATTAAGTGCCAAGCAAGTCAGATGTTTTGAGTTATATCTAATGTTAAAGGGAGGGAGGTGTCATATCTCAGTCTCCAGAGTAAACGATCATTCCAGAGAGTTGTTAGCCTGTCAATGGATCATAATGAACTTGCAGTTGCCATATAGTTGCTCCTGCACTAAAATAATGAACAAATTGTGAATGGTAGATGTCCAGTTAAAGGCAGGGCATACCGATATTAGACAGTTGGCTGGTTTCAAATGTGTCAGATAAACAGCAATTCCTAAAACAAAGATTAATTCTTCTGTCACTAATATATATTTATAATTCACTCCTTTTGGACAATGTAATCATCCGATGTATTATTTATTTTCATGTTACTGCCTTGGGTCAGGAGAAATGATAATGAGAGCAAATGGTGATAATTTGTGATTTCCTGTGGAAAGGTGCACCATGTAACCAAGTCCCAGGCCTGAGAATGGCTGGGGGCAAGGTGTCTCCACAAGGCTAAATATCCTGTGAGCAAGCATGTTAAACAGATTCCTTTGAGACGTTATTACACTGCTTATCTTGGCAGGATTTATTAGGTCATGTGCATGACTGTCACCAGGGAAATCAATGAAATGTACCCTCTTGCATTGGTAAAGCATATTACCACAACATAAATCTCCTTAGATTTGGATCTGTTCTCTAAGACTAAGAGAATAATGATCATCTTTATTAGAGTAGACATTATTCAATTAATTTGTTCAGCAACCTACAGGCACTTTTGTTTTAATGTTAAATAAGGCATGTTGGATCGATGCACGGTAGAATATACTGTATTGTTGTATAGTGGACTGGGTATTATATATTCAGAGCGAGCTCATAGGCTACACTCACTTGGTATCCACAGCGCATGTGATTTACTATGTTTCTTTTTTATTTTAAATAAATCACTTTGTTATTATGGGGTATTGTGTGTAGAATTTTGAAGAAAAAAATGTATTGCATTTTGGAATAATGCTGTAACATAACAAAATGTGGAAAAAATGAATCGCTGTGAATACTTTCCGGATGCACTGTATACTGATATTCATCATTTTCAGAAATGAAGGTTTTCCATTTGTATTCTACCTACTTACATTCTTCGTTATTGCTTGGTTTGATGAACACATCAATTCCAAGCGTGAATTCATATACCTTTGCCTCAAGGCAAAAGTAGTTTACTTGGAATAGCGTTGTGGCAGTTTCATACACCCATGAAATCGATTAAAAAAATTTAATCATTCATGCAGCATCCTCAATCGGTTCCTTTTTCATCCTCCACAATGATGCTTTAGTTTTTATAGTTTTTGTTTCTTAATTTCAGATTCAGTGACGCAACAAAGGTGTTGAATAATGAAGGAGATTGAATATAGTCGCAGGTCTCTTGTGACTACGTGTGGAATATGCCTTTAATCATCAAATTCATAATAGGACAATGGAAATTTCTACACTCTGTAGCCTCCTCAATCAAGCGTTTTCTTATTTGTTTATTTAAATAAATGTTTTTTGCCATTGTTTATTTTTCCCTTGAAATGAAATAGATTTCATATGTTGATTCTCTCAAACCACTTTATGTTTTTGTGTACAGCGTTGAAGTTGTTTGATAAGAATTGAAATGTGTTGCTGCATGCTGTTTCATTGTGTAATAACGAAATAATGCAAGTCTAATATCCGGATGCAATGTGTTGGTCTAGTATTTCACCAGCAGGCACATCTTTTTCTGCTGACAAATTCAATACTGCTTTGTCTTTCTATGGTTAACCGCTCTGCTATGATGCAGTGTAACGGTGCTTGAGCTTAACCTTGAACTTTTATGAGGTGGTTTGCTTTCATGAGGGATAAGAGCACCTACCTATTCATATTAATGAGGACACACACGTCGACCATGTGACCCAAACAGACATATCATGTTATTTGTGTAATTCTGTGCATTCGAAGACCACCTTCAAATTGTTTATGGAATGCCTATTGCGACAGTCATGTAGACACTGCGTCCCACGTGTGGCCCATTCACTCAAGCCAGACGTTTCACCACCGCTGCGTTTGTTGAACCAGTTAACTTTCTGATGACGTCACTGCTCTTTGTGTCACCTTCATCTGTCTTTAGCTCATCCTCCCCCCCATCCCCCCCCCTTCCCTCTCTCTCGTAGTTTGCTCAGAGTCTATTCTGCTCAAATATAAAAAATAAAAGCTCTGTCCTTCATTCTACCCCCTTCGCTCTATCGTCTCTGTCATCTCTGCCGCTGCCTTACATTTGCCTCGCTCCTTCTCTTCTCTTTGTGCCGCCCCCCACTGCCCCCTATTATTTCTCCTCCCTCTCTCTCTCTTTTGGACCATCTCACCCCTTCTCTCCTCTCTCCCCTGTTGTTTAGGAGCTGCTGTTTAGTGTGTGTGCCCTCAATGTCATCTCCACCATCGTGTGCGCGCTGGCCACCGCCATGTGCTGTATGCAGATGGTCTCCACCGATTTGCTGCAGATGGTGAGTGCGACGGAAGGGACGACAATGGGCGTCTTTGTTTCCTGCTGATGCCCTTTCTGTTCTAGACGTTATTTACAGAGTGCGGACCACAGCCATCAGGGAAGGTAAACACATACCACTCACTGATTGTGGTCCCGCTCGTTCTCACTTCAAAGACCCGCGGGGGTTGTGTTTGACATTTTGTTTGGACCGGCCCAGGAAATCCGTCAATATCGGCGGCACAGACAGTTAGTCCTCCCCGTCCCACCTCACCCAGTCCCCCCGCCTGAATTATGCTGGATTTGTGGCATTACACCACATCTCCAAAGGAGGCGGCCTTTTTTTCTTGTGAATAATACCGTGTCCTCACGCTGACCCCCTGCGAAACAATGGATCTCCCGCTGATGAAGTCTCTGGCCGAGAGTGAAACCCGGCATAGCCACGCTAGCTTTGTCCTGAACACTAGCCATGCAGTCATTTATGCTTCATAGCAGAACACAGCTGAAAGGCACAATGGCAATTCTGGCTGCTCAGCAATTACATCAGTAAGAGATACATTTTTAAAGCTAGTCATATGTACGTATCCGCCGCACAGTTTATGAGCCGTGCGGTCATTTCTTGACATTGCCAAAGTGTAAGTAGGAGGAGGCCAAGATAAATGGGACATTTCCCGGACTGGTTTGGATCATGCTATAGCTTGTTAACCCTCGTCCTGGTCCTAGTTATGGCATTTTAATTAGATTACACAGTATACGGACTATGACCTAGGCTTAGAAGTAGGTGCATAACACTCATTTCCCATTTTCCAGCATGCATTAACCTTTATTGAGACAGATTTATTCACACAAATAAGGGTGTTTTTGGCTAATGGAGTGAGAAGCTGAGCTTTGGGAAAACCTAGATGGGGACAAAAAAAGCCTTAACCCCAAGTAACAGTAACACACTGTGATTGCATTAATCTGCCTGCATGTACTGTAAGTGTATAATACTGCAATTATGTTAACGTGCAGTTTTGACGTATACTGTCTTTAACAGAGGATGCATATACATTTTCATGCATAACTGAAAACACATTTACATTTGCTCTCATTCACGTGGCCTTCTGTGTTTCAGTTCATGCCTCACAGAGCTCGCGCCTTGAATGCTGACTGCATGACCCCCCATGGAACCATCCTCCACCAGACGCTGGACTTTGACGAGTTTATTCCTCCCATTCCTCCGCCCCCCTACTACCCACCAGAGTACACATGTACCCCCTCCATGGATGGACAGAGGTAAGTAAAATACATGGATATAGCACAACTTGTCAGGTGTGGTCGGAGGGTGGACCCAAAAAGCATGGCAGCAGGCTAAGTGAACACAGGTTTAATGAAAATCTATGCGAGCGGCACATACAGGCCTGGTGAGAAGACAATGAACCGACAAACACAAGCCGTAACACAGGAGCTTATAAACTGAGACACAACGTAGCGGAGCAGGTGAAACCAATACACAATCAACACAGTGAATCAGAAGGGCTGGGGAAGACAGCAGGCAACAAGAACAGAAACAAACAAAAGCCATGGCAATGTGGGGGGGGGGGTGGGGACCGTGACACAACTTTGGTCATTGCCAAGTCTGGAGGTGTTGTTCAAACCACAAGGTTTGTGGAAACTTTCAGATAATGCAGAAGTAAATCCTACCATTGGTTTAACCCTCGCGCTGTACTATGCGTCAAAATGACCCGGTGCACTTGCCAGTAGAGGGCAGCAACCACAACACGGACATATGACATTCTGCGGTTTGCGCCCTCTGCTGCTAGTCTGCTGAAATGCCTTAGGACAGCGCGAGGGTTAACATTGCAACTGATGAGCCTGGGGTTACATACAATATTGTGCGTGTAGATGAAAACTACTTCAAAATCTATCACACACACATACACAACACTGAAAACATGATACAGATGAACAGCCATTAGAATAACTATTAGGATCTGGTTTATCTGGTACACACTGATTTTAAATGGGTTTTAAATGTGAGTTGTCTGGTCTAGTTTCTTATTAACTCCACCAAGGCGGTAATATTTTTACCCTGCGCTGTATCCTCAAGGATATCTCAAACAGTTATTATATTTTGTGCTTAGGTCAGCCATGGGCCAGGAACTGTATCACTTTGATTTGATTTATTTATTTATTTACCTGGGCAGAGGTGTGCACTGAGTGACCTCTTGTTAAAGACCTCCAATTTATTGCCAAACTGCAAAACCTTCCATCTATGTAATACGCCATGACCAAATATGGACACATTGTTAAGTCTCTTGTGCTGCATGCAGGTGGAGCCGTGCATTCCCCCGTTTAACAATACATTTAGTTTTAAATGTACCTTCACATTTTATATTTGGTCGGGTGCATCGTCAACCATGGTGCATTTCTTGAGATTAGAAATGTAACGCCTACTGCCACCCAAAGAAAACGACAAATGATGTTTGACTGTGATCAACAACAGTGAGAATATTGTCCTCTGTCAAGTGCAGCTGTGATATCTGTGATTCTCGCTTGCCATTAAAGATCTATTGTCTCATCCCCTATCCCCATTCCGCCAAAGAGCGCCTCTGTCATTTTCTCGACTGTGCAGGAGGAATAGAACTTTGCTCATGTAGCTATTTGGCAGGAAGCCATGTCTGCTTGTCAATTAGGCCGTAAATATAAACAAGCCTGAAGACGCATTTATAGAGTGTCCCTGCCCAAGGCCAAGAGTGAGTCATGACATCATCAGGCAGTGGGTTGATTGGTAGGGCCTCTAAGGTTATATGTCACGCTTTGCCACTTTAGAGGAAAATTGCACTCTAATTAAAATATACGGCCTCTCAAATAACTGCTCATCGTAAATTGGCACTATATGAAGCGCATCTACTAATACTGTACCATACAGGCCCTGCCTATATTGGGGTGCAATTTAATTTATATTATTTCGAATAAATAATGATTTGTTCTGAGACTACATTAAACTTCATTTTTCTCTCTTGCACTGTGTCTGACAGAGGTCTCCACCTGGACTTCCCACACTCTCCATTCAGTGCCATCTATGGGGTGCCCATCAACAGCCCAGGGACTATGTACCCGACTGACCTGCCCCCTCCATATGAGTCTGTAGTGGGGCAGACTCCTGCCAGCCAGGTAGGTAACATGTCTACTGGCTCTGTTCTTATACATATTGGGTAATAATGCAGTTTAACATTATGGATGTATAGCTTATTTCCGGTTAAACACATACAGTATGTGTCTTCACTTTGTAAGTAGTAATATGCTTTGAACACATACACACACAAAATTCTGCTTTTTGTCTTTCATGAAATGGTCTAGTGCTCAACATTACTATGAGTTGTTATTATTTATAATAAGACTGTACGATGTAGGATTTAACTGTATGTCCTATCAATAGGTGTTTCTTCATTACTCTTTCAAAAGAAACACAGGAACATCTGTGGTTTGCGTGTGAAGTTCTCACATGCTCCATTCTTTGTAAAGAAAATGTAATACATGTATAGCTACAAACTGAAATGATATTATTATATTATAGAAATGCTACAAAGCAGTTCTCTCTCCTAATGATGAGTTTGTCATGACATTGGTTGATGGCGTGTAGAGATTGAATGAAATGAGTGTGAAAACAGCCAGAAGGAAGGATATGCAGCACATGGAAATATGAAGAAAGAAAAATATGTATTCATTTATTTATTTTTAAATGAGTAGTATATAGTAGAATTAAAGCTCATATACCTTTAAATTATTGTTAGTGTGCCCTCCTTTTAAAATGTGATTTATCTTGCCTTGGTGTTTTTGGTCTTCTAGAGCCCTCTACAGACCAAGTTGTGCTATTGATGGTTCTGTGCCAAGTAGTGGCAGCAGCGTGTTAATGCGGTAGTGTGCAGCTGTAGTACAGTCTGCTGGTACATATCTGTACATCCTGTGTACCTGCATGTGACCTTGACTACACTGCGGACGCTAATGTGCGTGCCACACAAGCAAAATCAGCAAACAAATAGCCTGTGAAAATATCCACCTCCACCATTCCACTGCAGATCCTTCTGTACCATTAATGATCCCGTCGCTTTTCACAGATTTTCAAATTGATTCAGTGCGTCTTTGTGTATGTGTATGTGTGTGTGTGTGTGTGTGTGTGTGTGTGTGTGTGTGTTTGTTAATTCCTACAGGTCACCACCAGCATAGAGCAGCAGAACACCGAGTCGAGCCTTTGCGAGGGCAACACGACTGAAGGCCTCAGTACTCAGGGTAAGTGGGCATACTTGGTGCACACACACCGCACCCTAGCACAGAGCACAGGGGGGCTGACGTGCTGTGTGTGTGTGTGTGTGTGTGTGTGTGCCGTGCAGCCTCCGTGGACAGTGCCTCCCTGCTGGCGTCCGAGGTGGCCGACCTGCAGGAGCACAGCTGTTCCTCTGAGGACCTGTGTTCCCTGGAGGTGCAGGGCTCCGACTCCTCCCCGTACGGCACCCTCCGCACGGCCCCCAACCAGGGCAGCTGCGCCAGCCTGGAGCTCCGGGCGGCTCAGCGCGGCTGCTCCTCGCGTTGCCACGCTCGTGGTCGCCGCGGCGGCGCTGTCCGGCCCGGCGATGCGGGCTCCAGCGAGTCGTCGGACGTTCGCGGCGGCGGTTCCGCCGACTGGTCCTCGGAGAACATCAGCACCCTGGACCAGGAGGAGTCCACGGATGCGGCGCGCGCCTTCGAGGAGCTCCGCGCCGCCGTGCACATGTGCGAGGAGCTGGCGTCGGCCAGACATGTGCCGGAGGAGGAGCCGCCCAAAGCGCCCACGCCGCTGCTCATCAGAGCGCGAGTGTCGAGCAGGAAGCTTACGCTCCCCGTTAACGTCCCTCCGCCGCCGCGGCCTTGCTCGCCCGTTTCCGTAGCCTCTTCTGGGGGCACCTCAGCCCTCAGCCCCCTGCCTCCCTCCCCCTCCCCCTCCCCGCCTGCAAGGCCGCGGGGACCCAGGTTGTGTTTTAGCGTCTGGTCGGCCTCTTCCGCCTCGCAGCCCCCCTCTACCTCAGCCAAAAGCGGCTGCTCACCCTCGGAAAGGCCGCGGGGGCTCCGGGCCACCAGGAGGTACCGCAGACTGGCGCGCATAGTGCGCTCCACCAGTGACCCTATCTCCTGCTCCTCTGCTTCAGGCAGTAAGTGCTGAATGAGTTAACTCAGCAGCATGCATGTGGACACTAAAGAGCCACTGCCGTACACTGTATTTAGCCTTCTCGCTTCACATTGTTGGTTTTGTCTCCATCTGCAGGTGATAGTTGTGGCTGCGCCTCTGCAAACAATTCTCTTGCCGAGGACTCTGTTCATACGTCACCTGAACAAGGTAGTGTACAAAGCTTTTAACTGAAATGGAGCCTAAGATAAATTAACATAAAGTGAGATAAGATGATGATGTAAGACTTCATGGAACCCTGAACAGGGATTTATTACAGGGATTATTCTGATGACGATTGTTGATTTTGTACAAGACAAAGTTTGATTTAAAAATTTAACTCTATCCAGAAATGTCATGATTAGCCTTATTAAATTGAACTTGTTAAATAATGAGGTCTTATTCTTTTATTTGGATTTGTCCTTTACACAGAGTCAACGGATGTGTCAACAGAAGGAGACGGCGCTAAAGCCGGTCATGGATTTGTCAAGAAGCAGAAAAAGGAAGTCCGAAAGTTTGATATAAATCTAAAAGCCAGAGCATTGCGTACACACTGCTCCAATGAGCGACCACACTCCCTGGCAGACCTAAAGACTTATAAAGACACCAAGATATTGGTGGCCAAATTCCTGGAGCATTCAAGCTGTAGTCTACCTCCAGAGGTCCAGCAGGTGGTCAACAACATCAAGTGTGTTATCAAGTCAGATGAAAAGCACATGGAGGAGGCCATTTTCAGTGCCAACGTTATAGATCAGGTAAGACACTTGTCTTGATGTTCATTGATTGATTGATTTCTGTAATTGGTTAGTGGTTGTTTTTAATATTTGTGGATTGTGATTGTGATTTCCCTTTGGTAATTAATTTAGTAACACTATGAATGCATGAATGTATGTATAGTATAATGCAGTCAGCTCTGTCCCTGTGCATTATTTTGCACAGGTTATGTCCCAGTCTCAGCGCATTAATGACTCTCCCAGGAAGTGGAGGCAGGACGACGATCTTCACCTCCAGAGTTGCGGAGCATTGAGTTCTTCCCCGACTCTTTCCCTGCGCTGTGCAAAACCCCAAACACAAACAACCAGCAACTCCAACATCCCTCCAGACTCCCCCTCCTCTGAACACAGCCTTCTATGTAGAGAGACCATTCTCTGACCACTCATTTAAAAAGGACTCCAGTCAAAACCTTGAAGGCTGTTACAGGTTATCATTCTTGCAGCCACACCGTGCTGTGCAGCAGATTCCTGTATGATAATTGATTTATCTTCAGGCATTGTAGGGATATTTATCGACTTAATCGTGACTGCAGAAAAGGCAATCTGACACGGTCTCATATCTCGTAGTGCCCGGTCAGGCGGTGCCAAGACATCAGCCGAAATGGTAGCAAATGCATTTTGAGCCTGCCAATGTCTGGAGTTACTTCTTTCTCATCAGAAAAAAAAAAAAAAAAAAAGAAAAAAACAGAATGTTCTCCCTCAAGGGATTTTTTAATTAACTAACTTACATACAGTCAAAAAACATCTGGTCATGAGTTCAGAATCTAAATTCTGCTTGTCTTCAATATAAAGGGGTAACTACTCTTTGTATTAAACTGTGAACTGGATAGACTTTGACTGGACAGTATCAGCCATGTTTTGCAGACTTTGTGAAATTGTTACTGATAGGGTGGTGAATATTTTGTGGAGCTGCTGGTTAACTATCTTTACAGATGTGGACTATTTAACTTACCTCAGTGTTACAATTCATATCAGTGTTAAAATAAAGTATGAGTTTGTATCTAGTCTGCAACATTTTTTGATCAATGTATTGATCATTAGATTTTTACTTTCATTGTTCATCAACAAGGGTGTTTTGAACTCTACAACAAGGACATATTGTATAGGTGGTATAGGTGGTAAGGCAGGGTCAGGCATTACTGAGCGAGAACACTTGCTAACTTCGAACTCGTTCAGTGTTGTGGGGAAGTACCAGCATTTTTTTTCAGTAACCGCAGAGAACAGTATGCAATTAGATATTTGGGGAAATTTTCAAAAAGTGTATAGCTTGCACTAAATATAGCCTACCTTTTTAAACCCTGCTGCAAACAATTTGACATATCCATACTATCTGTCTATACCAATCACATGCACGTTTTGGTCTTACTTGAAGTGTAACTTTCTTTACCTCTGCTCTCCAATCAATGTTTGTTTCCTGTTCACATTAGCATTCGCTCAGCCACTCCGGATATCTGACCAATCAGCGATTAGTGGCGGTGGTTGTAGAGCTAGATGAAGCGAAACAAACAGTTGTAGCAAGTAATGCAGGTTGGTTAAAGTCTACTCCAACAATGTCAAAAAGAATGAAGGTCTATGCACATTAGCCTGCAGTCACACATGCGCGAAATTGACAGCTGCCAATATTCGCCTCCCATTCACTTCCATTCAAAGCGATTGAAGGAGCGAATAAAACCTTCGCTTTCTGTGGCGAAGCAAAATCGCATCTCCACTTCGTCTAGTTTAACACAGCTAAACTTTGACCGCTAATTCGCAGCCTCAATCAACAGCAAGGATGCGTGTGTGGCTGACCCCACGGGGCAGCATTTGGATGTAGGTTTGTTGGCGAGACAGGATGGAATGGAGGAGACTTTGATTATGAATTTCGCATCAGAAGACGATTCCCAGTTTTTCCTTTGCGTATGTACCCCTATGATGCAACCACTGCAAACAACCTAATGGAGTTTCCAGACACTATTCACAAAGTGAATGTATAAACGTCATCCCTAGCTTTGAGCCTGACTCCACCCTCTGCACATAAAAAAATGCTAAAGGTAAGGAAGGGGGGACCCCATTACATTTCATGAGTATGCCTACAAGGGTACCATTAAGCTTCTAAGTCAACAATGTCCTTAATTAGCAGATGTTTTACTTGTGCCAATATTTATCCATAACATGCAGATTTTGAGGTATTGATGTGTCTCATCACAGTTCAATTTGGCCTACTATTATTTAATATACAGCTAATGAAACACATTTTAGGGTGCTGTTACTCCTTAACTGTAATTGAAATATTTTTCTTCTACATGCATTTTACATAGGCCACTGGCATTAACGTTGCTGACACTATGTCATGCGGGTTAAATAAAATAATAGACACAAATTGAAGATGTAAACAGTTTTGAGCTTGCATTTCCAGGAAAAGGCTTTAGGGTCCTTTATTTTGAAATTAAATTGCCCTCTAGTGGTAAAATACAGATACAACGTGAGACAATCGTGTATGCTATACAACAAACAGGTTGGAGCGTTACATCATGAAGATTGAGAAAGCATGAAACATCGTTTATTGCGCGGCTTTTATTAGAAATTGGTAAATAATTGTGAAACGGAGACGTCTGATCTGCTCGAAACGAGACCATGTCTATCCACGTTAATCTGATCATGATAGCTGTAACGCTGTAGGTAACGTTTGGTCGTAGGCGAACTTAATTCAAGTCAAAGCTAACGTTAGCTTGGATATACTCGGTTTCGCTGTAATGTTGTAGATAACCACCATCGTTGCGTGCCACCCGTATGTGTAACCCGAGCGGTTTTGCTAGAGAACCCGGAACTATTAACTATTTCTGCAAGTGTATTTCTGACTGCCAAGGCTGCACTCGCCTATCCACGTCCAGTGTGTTAAACGTTGTCATACGAGCTAGGCCACGTCCTTGCGGCTGTATTTCATATTGACATTGGATGAAGGCAGAGAGGATGACAAGTGTACGGAAGGAAGAGAGAGCGTAAAGATGAGTGTGATATTTTTTGAACATATGTAGGGCTGTCTTTCGTTGTGGCTTGTAATTGTCAAACGCTTGCCGCATTTACACGGCATGTCACGTAGACGCATGCTTTTTTTACTGGGAGAATACTTGTGCCGAGCTCAGTAGCTTGCTGTTACAACCATAAGTACTTTGTGAAATGGTTGGTTTTGGTGCAAACCGAAGAGGGGGCCGCCTCCCGTCCTTTATTCTCATTGCTTTGATGGTGATCATCGCCATACTGTCTTTCAACTACTGGACAGTATCCAGTAAGCATGGACGCTTGTTGGATGAACTAGCAGAGGTTCAGACCCAGGTAAAACGTACAGATGCAGCACGGAGCCGACTGGAGAAACGGAATTCAGAGCTGATGGACACTCATAAGAAACAGATCGATCAGAAGGATGGAGACTACAGCGCCCTGGAAAGCAAGCTGCAGGCCCGGGAAACAGTGTTCAGAAAGTGCACTGATGATAAGGTATACTTAGAGACAGCGATAGGGTTTAAAAAACAATGTATACATTGTTTTTTAAACACTATTATATTACGATATTTATACCTAGATAACAGATGATATACACGTCTCAAATACAATACAAATGTTACAAAATGTAGTTGTGTTTTTAATGCGATTAGATACATCATTAGATTTGCTATTACGCTCTATATAAAACCTGCACTGAAGAAATTACTGCCTTTTTGCAACTCCTTTTCATGTTCTACATGACTGTCTTCTTATTCTCCACATTTTTGGCATTTGTTTACTGACTGTGGGGGCCCACTAAAGGACCCAAAAGGCTTTCCTTATTCCCTTGTGTTGTCCTGCCAGAAGTTCCTCGGCTGTCTGCTTGAACTTTTTGTGTCCTAGTTCCAACAGCCTCTAATGAACATTGGGTCTGTTCAGCTTGACTTGGAGACGTGTAAAGAACAGCTGAAGAGGGTGTTCCTGTCATTTGCATATTCTTTTTCAATTTCCCTATTCTGGTTATCACGCATAGACTCATTTGACTTACCCAAACCCACAGATAGGTAATTCTATAGCTGCGTTATAATGATTTTAAGTAATCTGGATGTTAAGTAATCCAGTCCAAGAAAAAAGAGCATACATTTTGAAAAAGAGAAATGGTTAGATCAGTGTTATGTAGAAGCACTAGCTAAAACCCATCTGGGGGCACAGGAAGTGGATGTGCAATGCATTTCTCCTGTACAACCATTAATTAATTACACCTGCAGAGGAAAACCGTTTAGAAAGCTAGGCAAATGCTGAAACAGTTGTAGGCCCGCATGTGTGCTTACCAGGAGACATTTGACTTGAAGGGCAAAGTTACTGTAGCAAATATTTGTTGACGTGTCATGGACAATGTGTTGAATAGGTTTGGGTGCACATTAGTACGGTATCAGGAAATATCCGGCTTCTTGCTACTGGCAGGTAAGATGGCCACTCCTTTGCCACACACAACTAAACCATGTTTCAGTCACATGTAATACAGCGAATGGCACTGGCTTGTAGTGGTGCACTAACATTTGGTAGCATCAGACTTAAATGCTTTAATATAAGATATACTGTAGTAATGGGCTCAGATGCAGTAATGGAAGCCTGAGCTGTTTGATTTTCTTACCCATGCTCGGGATGACTAGAGTAGTTTGTCATCCTGCTCCATACAATAGCATGCAAGAGGAAGTTATCATTTGAAGTTTGGTGCTTAATGATGGTGAAGTCCAAGCTTTTGTCTCTGTATTGGTTCAGATTTATTATGCTGTAATTACTGTGCTTCTGCCCTCTGGGCCATTAAAGTGGTGGGTCTGAGAGGCTCTCACTCACTTCCGCCCTCTCTGACTTTTGTTTTGCCTTCGTTAACTCTCTAGAGGTATAAAGGTTGACTTGTTCGATTTTGCTCTTGTCCAAGGAGATGGGTGTATATTGTACCCTGCGTGTGTTTCCATTACACATCCACAAGGTTAGCCAATTGAAAGTACCCATATGCCATCCTTAATTAGTAACATTCATTCTTTATGTTGATATTCCCGTTTGTGCAGAACTTCTTAACAATAATCTTAATAGCATGACATATAATATAGTAGTTAAAGTTATTGTTTATTATCCTCAATTAGGCATACATGTTGCTTTTTGAAGTATTCGACACCTAGTCTTTTCATTGTTCCAAATTAGCCTTTTTGATTTCCAGCTGGCAAGTGTGTATTACAGAAATCAGCAAGTTGCCAACATTTATTTGTTCCCAAATTTTTCTGTTGGATTTAATTCCCATATATCTTATATAAATTAAAATTAGTAGCCATCAGCTATGCCAGTGTCTAATGGCATAGTGCAGCTCTTTTTTAAATATATTTTTAATTTTTTAACTGACTGGCACTGCCTTTTTACGAAGGATAGATAGATGGATAGATAGCTAGATATATACTTTATTGTCCTCTTGAGGAAATTTGTTTTGGGTTCTACAAGCCAGATACAGTTAGACACAACAGTATGCAAAATATTACAGAAATAAACAAATAGATACTAAAATACATAAGAAAACATAATAAACAGAGTAAACACACCTGAAGCATCGATCAGCAAAGTTCCATCCTTACTCCACAACAAAGTTTCTTTCAGTTTAAGAATCAGAGTTACAAACTCTTATTTAAAATTGGAATTGATACAGACATAAAGGAATTATTGAACCTATTCAATTTATATCTAAATGCCCTTGCTAAAGGTAGTCTGTTTCAATTGGTCCTTTGGTAAAATACAGGATAAAACAGATTTTTGTGGTTTAGCTCTTTAAAATCTAATGTGATGCTGTATAGCCTATGTGTTAATTGTCTATAAACTAATGACTACAATTTAACTTCCATAATAGCTGGATGTTCACTAAGCAACAAAAGCCGATGTTGGTGAGACCAGCCTTCCCTTCATTTAATAACCTGTTCTCTTGCATTCCAGTAGACATTTTGTACACATGCACCATTCAACACAGAAACTAGCATTATTCAGTCATCCACAATGGCAGTTAGTGGCTGTTAGCCACTAATGACATGACAACAAACAAATTGGCCTGCTTAAATAAACTCAATAACATTTAGTGAATGTTCTACAGTGCACAGAGCTCTTACATCTACTATCCATATTTTGGGGAGTTGACAATAATACTCAATGAATATTTGCAGTGCACAGTTATATTTTTCCAATGATTGTGTTATGTGTTCATCAACACAGCTTGTGGTAGGCTATTACAGTGCATCTGGAAATTATTCACAGCGCTTAACTTTTTGCTATGTTACAGCCTTATTCCAAAGTGGATTAAAATAATAATTTCTTAAAAATTCAACACACAATACCCGATGGTGTTTTTTTTTTTTAAATACATTTGCACACAAAAAACACTTTTATTATGGGACATTGTGTGTAGAAATTTTAGGAAAAAAATTATATACATACATACAAGCGCAGAAGCACACATACTTGGAGTAGACCAGGACATTCTGTGGCTTTCTCTAAACAGATCTGTAGGCCTCCCTGATCCTGATTATTTTTTTCTCCTGTCTAGATGAAAATGCAGGGAGATGCCACAGCGCAGTTGAAGGAAAACCAGAGGCTAGCAGGTACTACAGAAACTAAGAACATTAAACGTCTATAACAGAAACGTAGAGTGTTCACTCCTACTGTAGATAACTTGACAATGTTCAGTGTCATACCAGGGGTAATTAGTATTGGGTTTGTACGCTAGTTTTGACAATTAGTCAATGGTTGCCTAGTGCCTACTAATTGGCACACAAATCAAATGCACACATTTTATTAGCTGCAGCTGTGTTTACCCTATTGTGAAAAGGGCCCATGTATTCATGTGTTCAACCTAATTGACATGCTGTGTTCACACTGCCAGCACAAAGCTGATGTTTGCATATCCAGGTTGTATCTGGACATGTATTAGTTTATGCAAGTCTGAACAGCAGAAACTCATGAAATCCAAACCACATTTGCACGTGGTTTAAAATGCGATACCATTCGGATTTATACTGTCTTTTGTGGTTCTCTCTCTTTCTCTCGCTGCACAGGGAAGCCCATCATGAGCGCAACGTGTAGTGTATGAGCTTGCTCTTCTGCACTGTCACAATGATTTTTATATCGACTTATATTATCGACTTAATAAGATTGATATTGGTTGTTGTGTTTCCATATGTATTGCCTTTGAAAATGTGGCATTTGTTGTATTCACTTTGCCAAGCAATGAAATGGGTTTAACCAATCACAACAAACTATTGATTGACAACATTCTGCTGCAAGCTGCAGCCTATAAAGTTTTGATAAATTGCCGAAATGTCTACAGAATTCAGAAAGCATTGCTGCAAACCTTGGATATGATTATAGTAAGTCAACATTTTACCATTTTCTTAATGAGAATGATATTGCGTTGGCTTTACCCCATAGAGTAATGATCTCCCAGACATATTTGAACTGGGTCACTTTCATCTTAAAACGATGGCAGTCCCATTAAGATTTATTTTCTTGTTGAACATTGTCACTTGAATATTTAACATTGCACCCATTTGTATTATTAGTACTTAAAAAAAAAGTTTATTGCTAATGTAAAATTCTTACACATTTACTGCTATGTCGGAATATTTGAAAATGGTCATTCATTAAGTGCTGACTGGACTTATGCAGTAGACACGAAGGGTTTCAATGTAGAGCGAGAGAAACAAAATGAATCTTCTTTTGTCTTCTTGTGTAATGACAGCGTGATTGTTTGTAGAGCGAGATGATGCAACTCAAATTCTCCTGCATCCGAGTTGAAATGCCGTGCAGCTACGTATACTGATGCATACGTTGTTATCACACCAACCCATGCAGATAGGTTGATGACTGTCTGAAAACAAACACATTTGACCCAATCACTTGCGAAGAACTGTTTGCACAGTGATTTGAGAAATCCGATTTGCCTGCAGTGTGAACAAAACCCAAGTGATTGAAAGCTGCGACACCTTTCATGCACTTGGTACTTCTTTTGGCTTAGGCCTGGCTGAAAAACTAACACAATAAAGCTAAAACATAAATATAATTCTAAATATTACAATAGAAAATAACATTTTCAATATACATATAAATAACTTTTTTAAAGTGCGTTCATTTAAAAATCACCCTTCTGACGGAGAAGCGTTGTCATGGACTAAACCATTCTATTTCATTGTGTGTGTGTGTGTGTGATGAGTAGAGCAGCTAAAGGAGCTGAAGCAGGAATTTGTGAAGCAGGAGGATCAGCTGAGAGAGCTAAAGAAGAACAGCACCACGCTGGAAAGGAGGTTGGAATATGAGAGGTACAGTATAGCTAATCCTTTCCGCCGTTGTTACAGATGGGCAATGTTTACTCATATGTACTCTCAAGACAAAATGCCATGCTAGTAAACATCCCATTAGTCGGTCGGAAAACTCATAGCAGTTGTATGTCATGTCGTAGTTTACAGTGTGGGCGTCAAATTGCACAACTGAAAGAGGAGTATGAAGACTCCAAAAAGACACTGGAGGAAGAAGCGTCCAAGCTAAGACAGGTTGGTGCTGTTCTTGCCAGAGGTGATACATCTGCAGGCCCCGATGTGTCAAGGTCCAATATCATATTACTGTTCGCTCATATAGCCTTGGTGTATGTAAATGTAAATACCCTCTCCACACCTCTCTCCTACAGTATTTATGTTGTTGTTCTTTTAACTCCTCCTTTGCCACCATTTATTTGTTTCCCCGTGCCTCAGAATATGCTGGACAGTAAAAAGCACAGTGTGGGCGTGCATGCCGAGGGAGATACTGGTGTGGAGGCGGCAGGAGAGCGCCACCCGGTGGTTACTCATCGACATGACAACACAGACCTTAAAAACCCAGGTATGCGGTACTACCAATTCCGTGGCCTCGTGCAGTGCGTATGTATGCGGACAAACGCTCATGATGTGATATGACAGTATGCCATGGCATTCATATTGTCTTTGTTTTTGTACAGAAGAGATGGTAAAGCCTGGCAGTGATGCGGGCATGCCTGGCATAGAAGACAGTGAGGTGGGCAAAATAGAAGATGTTCAGTTTGGTAAGTTGAGTGTTTAAGGTACATTTTACTCTAGTAGGACTTGTTGGAGTTGAATGCTTCTCATATAGAGAGCCTAAGTCACTTCCGCATTATGGGACCTTAGTTTGGAAAAAATATGTCTGGTAGTCAACGGCGTGAATAACATTATTTTTAGATCCTATTTGAATTGTGACACGAAGTACACATGTGATATTTGACTATTTAAAAAAAATGTATTTGAGTCAAGAAAGTCTCAGTTTGTCGTGCATTTGTTGAAGTTTTGCCACAAGCCGAAGAAAGCGTTGGTTTGGTGACGTGTGTTGTGCGAGACGAAAGCTGTAGTTCACTGAGCGGTTACACACAA
>JAOEGT010053534.1:0-19084 GCA_025447795.1 Speoplatyrhinus poulsoni | reverse complement strand
ATTAATATTATCAATAGTAACTAGACATATATATGAAAAAATAACCATACCTCGACAAGTTGTGGGGATGGGGGGGTATTATGTGCACGACCCATTTAGGGATGAACAGGTTAAAGATCACCAATAGACGTTTAGGATACCTGCAATTGATTTACAGATATCTGTAATGAGAAACCTTATAGACATGAATGGCAATAGCCGTTTGAAACTGACTAGTCCAAATTTAATTACTGATATCTAAAGCTTTTGTTTCAACTAGTCAAAATGACGTTATAGATACCTTCAATTAAAGTTTTGACTAGGCAAAATTACGTTGCAGATATCCTGTAAGCAATATCCAGTCTACTGAATAAAACGGCTTTCCATAGTTGGGGGACCTGGAGCGAGAGAGGGAGGGAGAGAGGGGGAGATTAGGGGGTGGGCTGGGGTGCTTGGAGAAAGTCTCTCTCTCTCTCTCTCTCTCTCTCTCTCTCTCTCTCACTTCTATTAAAAGATTCTCGCCCACGTTGCTAAGCCAAAACACACTGCCTCTCAACTCAACTGGAATGTTGACTGAATTCTGCCATCCTCAGCTTCCTTGCCTTGCCTCCTCCCCCAAAGCACACACGCACACGCACACACACGCACACACACACGCACACACACACACACAATTTGTACATTCTCCTTCTCTGTCAGCGCACCTTAGTCATAGAAGTCGCTCATTTATATTCATTGGCATTTTCCTTACTTTCTCTGTCCAATTTAAATAACTCCTTGCCAAAGACCCGCAGGATGAATTTATTACTTCGGGCGTCACCGCTGAAATACAACATTAACTCTCTAGCTGGCTTTGGTATAATAAGTTTTCGTTTTCAGTTTTGTCGCAGCCAATCGCGTTCCTTTATCCCTCTGTCTCTGTCCGCTTCTAGGGCTCTCACGCTAGCAGCTCCGCCAATGGAAGGACGAGCACTGGCCCAGTGTCGTCCAATCACAACACAGTTGCTATGTTGAAGGCAGACGCCATACGAAGTTTCTTTTTTTTCCCTCTCCCTTTTTTACTAGCTCGCAGTAGAGAAGGCGCTGGATTCTGTTGCTTGGCAAGCAACACGGGGTTTCTAGGCTGTAGCTTAACCTGATAAAAACATATGAGCCCATTGGCTTTCGGCAAATGCAGTAGGAGCCTGTATATTGACAGTTTCTCTGTCTGATTCTAACAATGTAGGCCCCACAGTAACTATGAGTATGTGCACGTCTCAGTCTATTCTGTTATTAGTTTATGTCTTTTCCTTAACCCAGTCTTATCCCAGTCTTATCCAAGTCTTATCTTCATAGAACTATATGCTTATCCCCGAGGTTTCCCTGATGGAAACATGGCACAGGGACCCCCTTTCACATATGCCATATGGTACCAAAGATTTAGTTGCTGGGCCAACAATAATGTTTAGGGTGGAGTAATATTATTGTAGGCCACAAGCCATTAAAATAATAATTGACAGATTTATATAATTGTATCACAGGTTGTATTTATGTTAATGTAAATTTTCTGACGTTTACATATTTGGAAGAAAATAAATGTGGGATTTGGAGGACCCCCTGCAGTACCTCTGAGGATCCCCTAGGGGTCCCGGACCCCCTGTTGAAGACCTCTGCCTTATCCCATCTACTGATGTATTCACATATTTTCAAATACATGTTAGCATGTGCCATTGTAGATGTGCTATTTACATCAAACCATATAGAGATCATTGAACTGAACTAACTTTGAACAACATACTTTAATTTCACATATTTTCAAAAATGTAATAACATTTGTAGCTTGTCCCATGCTGTTATTTAAATAATAATCAAACATTAAATAGAGATATTGACTAAGTCATTTTCCCCACATGGAAGGCATCCATTAAAAGTATAGGCTATTACACATAGCCTATACACCTCTTACTATATTACTATGTATTATTTTATGTCAGACTTTGCTATGGGAATATTTATTATATTTAAAAACCACACTAATGCATTCACTTCCAAATTACAACAGTAAGTTGTTAAAAACATGGCAGCCTGGGAAATATTTTGATTACATTTTCAAACCGAATATGGACAACACCAGTAATCCATTAAAAAAAAAGACATTGTTTTAACAAGTATATGATGCAGGTATAATGTTCCAGTGCATCTGTGCAAGCCTCCAAACCACAAACCACACATAAGAAAGGTCAGTCCTGTTCCAAAACCCAAATCAGATTTGAAGTATCATAACATAGCCGGGATAGAAGAATGCCTACCTGCACAGAACAGGTATGACTCCTCATTGCACCTTGTTTAAATATGTAGGCCTATATACTCCTTGATTTGTGCTTGGTTTTAACCCTGTCATCATCACAGAAATATTGTTTTGGTCAAATACTTTGCTTATAGCCTCCTGAGACCATCCTGATCTTGTAAGCTCCAATTTCATTTTGCCACAAACATCAGTCTGGAACCCCTCAATTCAAAAGTGCTTGGGGGTTGTGCCTTAATAGACCCGTGAGACCACCCTGATCTGGCCAGCTTCAGTTTATTTCGCTGTGAGAATCAGTCTGGAAAGCCTCGGAATCATTTAGAATGTGTCCGAGTAGCAACTGAACTTTCCAATCAGCGTGGTGTTGATAGCTATCTATTTTTTTGAAAGTGCCTGCAATTCACAAACAGTTTCAATGACCCCAGATGGAGTTGTGACAACAATTCCTCTGGCATGTCAATCAAAACATATAAGATATATACATCTATAAATATATATATATATATATATATATATATATAAAAGACTGATTAACACCACCGAAACATTTAAGGATATTTCATAAAACTACAAGTTTTTATATCGAAACAAAAATATTCTCATCTATCAATACTTTGATAACCTAACATGTATTGTCAAAATAAGGTAGTGGAAGTACCTGGCTAACGTCCCCAACAATGCATGCTGTTGTTGTCATCTTATCAACCAGGGCATGTCCAGCCCTGGTTTGAGGGCGACTCATCCTGTAAAGAGCTAGGTGAATTCTAATCACCACCATGTTAAGTTGACGCTCCCATCCACAATGCTCTCCTCTCTTCAAGGCTATCAGGGTGGCAGCATCCTAATCGACAAGACAGATGTGGTACTGCCTTCCATATAATGGCCACCACAGCAATCAATTACACTAAATAGGAGATTATGGGAGAAGCATGTTTACTTTTTTTTTAAGGTTCAGGTCTGTGTTAACGAAAACTGTGATGTTTGTGATCATATGACCTTGCCCTCTAAAAAAGGACTTTGAAACAACAAAACGGGTTATATAGACAAGTGGTGAAAGTGTTTGAAAGTAGTTTTTCAATCTCCTTTGTATAGATGCCAGAAAATAATTACACAACATCTCATAGGTATTTTCAGGGGCAGGCAACAGATACAATGACATTTTAATTCGTTTTCAACCAACTCACCCATCTGCTAAAACCTGTTAAACAAGAGATGCTTGTAACAGACAGCAATACAAAAAGCAACAGATGAAGAAAATTAACTCCTTCATAGTAGTACGCGATAAGCACCACGGGTCTTTAACACATGCTACAAGGGTGAATATACGTATACGTTTTTATAGACAAAGTCAAACGAATTAGAGGAAGATTTAGAGCAAAAAAATAAATACAAAATAAGACTTGTTCTCACTGGTCAGCAAACAACCCACACACATCTATAGCGTTATATTTTGTTTTAAGTTCCCAAGATGGTTTGCTACTACTGCATACTTATACATATATAGTTATGTTGTACTGCCTACACTAATTTAACGTTTTAACAGAGAGACATAAATAGTGTAGCTTTGTTGCCTTGCAATTCTAATTGTATAAAAAATTAAGAAAAAATTTGAAAAAAAAGTTATCTTACACAATGGCCACACTGAATGCCCTCAAAATAAACAGAACTATCAGACAAAATAAGGATAAAGACTAATATATAAGTATACTATTTTATGTTTTCTGGCTGGGTTGGTAAAGTTGATAAAATTTTTAAAGAAATACAGGGAATGATAAATATTGTAAATATTATGATTTTGTGAAAGATATTGTTGGATATAGTATAAAAGGCAATGTTGCCATCTGGCGGTACATGTTAACAGCAAACTTTTTATTATTATTATTATTATTATTATTATTATTATTATTATTATTGTTTATATATATACAGAATTCTATCGAGTTAAGTTATCTCCGTATTATTCGTACATTCGTAATGAAATGTTTGTTGAAGGGTTGCAGGATGCCCTGCTGCTAGGCTAACCAGTCGATCTAGATTGATCGATTAACAGCAAACAGACAAGAGACGGAAGTATCCTGCACCGGTCAGTAACTTCAGTAAGAAAAACGCACAAACATAATGTTTTTGCAAGACTGTAAGGAAAATAACCCAGCCGGTTTGTTTAGTGGTGTGTCATAATGTATATATTACCAACAACAATATTCTTCCAGGCTGAAAGCATCCCTCCAGGCTGCAGTAGCTTGCTGAGCTAACAGGCTGTGTACCAGCACTGTTTACATAATCAGCTCGACATGTAGCCTACAGCCGTTCGCTGAGCCGTCAGAGATAACGCGCAGCAAGGAAGCTATTGCAATTCGTCAGCATTACAATAACTGCATCGCATTAACATCGCAATCACAAACCACAGTGCCAAATTGTTAATCTGATAAACTATATGGAGTTACTCCATTTGCAAGATCCTCTTTATACAGGATGCATTATTAACTTCAGGCAACATTTGTGCTTAACCAGTAAACTGACCCCTGAAGCTGTTGCCCTGAAGTTAATATCTCAGTCAAATTCGACCGTGTTGTTGACAGTGTGTGCACAACTGACCTTTCTTCCTCTTGTTGTTAATGCTGTCTGCTGCCTCTAGGAGGAGGTCATGAGCCTGCGACTGTGCGGGGCTGTGGATTTGTAGAGGAGGAGTGGCTGGTAATACAGGACCCCCCTCCTCACTGCTTGTGAGACCGAACTCTTTCCCCTCTTCCCGCTATGTCCTCTGCCCTGTGCGAACCCACGCCCGGCTACCCCGCTGCCGAGCAGCAGCAGGCCCTGCTGTGCTCGGAGCGGTACGCGCGGCTCATCCTGGCCCAGATGAACAAGATGCGGCTGCGCCGCGACTTCTGCGACGTGGGACTGAGGGTCGGGGGTCGAGTGTTCCACGTACACCGGCTGGTGCTGGCCGCAAGCACCCCCTATTTCTCCGCCCTCTTCTCCGGGGGAATGAAGGAGGTGGACAAGGATGAGGTCCAGATCCTAGGGGTGGAGGCGGCGGTCTTCGAGAGTCTGCTGGAGTTCATCTACACCGGTGCGGGAAGCCTCGTCCTCGTCCTCCACGCATTTCACGATATTCATCACCCTTTATGCAGACCAAAACGATCTACCGTTCCATGCAAGTCAATGGGGAGGTCCACGGATTTCACCTTAATATTGACGATTATTGCTCTCTGGGGGCGTTAATGGGTATTTTATATAACATTAATTCTAAAGTACCTACGATCAATCTGAGGTATTTCTGTAGCAATCTGTTTTTGGGTAAATTGACTTTGATTCAGGCCTTGCATGATCGATTTAGCTGTCTGGGCGCTGCATACTTCAGTCTCCACATCAAAATTCTGTTAGTGACACGCCCACTTAAGAGATCAGAAGTATTCAATTTTTGCTTCCATTGAAATGCATTATGCTCTATATTGTTATTCGAATAACTTTGGTTTGACTATCAGTCTGGAACCCCTCAATTTAAAAGTGTTTATGTCATAAAGGCGATACTAATGCATTTCAATCAAGCTTCCTTACATATGATTGGACTTCCTGCGTTTATCTCACCCAATAAGAATGTTTAAAATCAGCTCGAGCGCGGGAGCCGATATGTACCGCGTCGTACTCCAGTATAAGAGAGAGTCACGCCAATGGAAGCTTAACATATTCAACGGTCACATGGTTAATGTGTTCGTGCAAAAAAGTTCCAGGAAGTACATTACATTATTAAGTTAATTACTTCCGGGAACTGTTTTGAGCTTCCACAATCCACCATTGCTGTGAAAAAGAAAAAACAGAGATGCAACTCTCTTCTACATGACTGTGGTTGTAGTATACTTCTGTCTTGTCGTGGTCATTATGTTGAGTGTCGTTGGTTGTGTACTTTTCTCTTGTCAGGCGTGATCAGCGTGACAGTGGAGAATGTGCAGGAGCTGATGGTAGCGGCGGACATGCTGCAGCTGAGCGAGGTGGTGGCCATGTGCGGAGAGTTCCTCAAAGGCCACATGGAGGCCTCCAACTGTGTGGGCATCTTCCAGTTCTTGGAGCAGATCGCCTGCGTGGAGATGCTGAAGTTCACCGAGAGTTACATCCACGTCCACTTCCTGGAGGTGCGTTGCTGGACGACATGCGCACATGCATGTGCACACACACACACACACACTACACACTACACACACAAACCGTTTGTGTCTGAGAGGATTCCCCTCTCTGCAATGTTCTTTCAAACAAACATTTGAATATGAATTCCGTGAACACAGGAGAAAGTTCACTATTATGGTCTTATGGAATGTCCTCAATGTAAATATCCAGTAGTGTGATTTGCGTGTAAAACATAAAGCAGCCCAAGCATCTTGCTCCAGCCTGGCCCACCACAGCTGACAGAGAGCCCCACATCTAGGTGTGTGTCTCAGACGAGTTCTGGGGCCTGTCCAAGGACCAGCTGGTGAGGTTGCTCCGCAGCGAGGAGCTGCGTATCGAGGACGAGTACCAGGTGTTCACCGCAGCCATGGACTGGGTGCTGCACGATGTAGCGAAGAGACGGAAGAACGTGGTGGAGGTGCTGGATCCCGTTCGCTTCCCGCTGCTCTCCCCAGAGAGGCTCTTCAAGTACATAGAAGGTTTGAAGATTTCTTTTGTATTATTAGCTATATATTTTAATTATTTACTGAATATATATATATATATATTTAGTTATTTATTTGCTATTTTTGTTTGATTTATTTATGTATTTGTTATTATTATTATTATTATTATTATTATTATTATTATTATTATTATTATTATTATTATTAAATGTTTTATCTTTACATGTCGTGACTGTGTCTTGGCTACACAACGAAGGCATTGAAGACTTCAACCTGCGGGTGGCGCTGCAGACACTCCTCAAGGAATACACAGAGTTCAGCAAGTCTCCAAAAGAAAACAAGATGTACAGCCTGTTGCAGCCAGCCAGGATGAGACCCAGGAGAAAAGCCAGAAAATACCTCTACGCTATAGGTTCTGTAGCCTTCTCTCTCACGTCAACAGCTTTGAGCAAACTGTGGCAGCATGTCCATATAAGCTACTTGCTGTATCCCAGGGTTTTTAATACATGATGCAGTAGACATTGGAAGAGAATTGAGCAAGAATAATGAAAGTATGAAAAAAGATTTACAAAAAGTAGAACCATAGCCGAATGAACCAGTATGTAGATAATAGGATGGCAGGATAGTCTAGTGACTATCCAAGACCTTCTGTCTGGGTGTTTGACCAGCCAGAAGGTCATGGATAGTCTAGTGACTATCCAAGCCCTTCTGTCTGGGTGTATGACCAGCCAGAAGGTCATGGATAGTCTAGTGACTACCGGAAGCACCCTTGAGCAAAATGCAAAATCTGCTTGTTCTTACTGTAAGTCGCTTTGGAAAGCATCCGTTAAATGACCTGGTTGTAAATATTAGGGTTGGCACGATCCAAAATGTTCAGTCCCGATACCTGATACAGATAGCTGCACTTCACTGGAACCTAGCCGATTCCAGTGTTTAAATTAAGTTGTACTCCTCATTGTGACTGAGGAAGAGACTGGGAATAATGTTTTGTGTAAAGAACCATCATGCTTGAACATTGCTTTCCTAACTCTATAAAACATAATGTAACATGGGCTAAATATGAATATAAGGAGATATTACAATGTTGTCATTGATGTATGCGTTAGTTTGAGTGGTTTGGTTTAAGTTAAGTTGCAAAGTAAATTACAGCCAATCTCTATTTTAGGAATTAAATGGTGGACCTACGCGTGTAAATTAATTTAATTGGTTTAGCCCCATGATCCAGGTTGCAACTCTTCAATTGTCACCGATACCGATCCAGCTAATTATGTTAGTATCGAACCGATTTCCGATCTCAGCATCATATCGGTGCCATGCCTTATAGAATATATATATGTGTGTGTGTATGTGTATATATAAAATATGTGTGCGTGTATATACAGTACAGTGTGTACATGTGTGTGTAAGTGTATATATAATATATTTATGTGTATATTTAATATATTTATGTGTGTGTGTGCGTGCGTGCAGGAGGCTACACACGGCTGCAGAACGGTCGCTGGAGTGACAGCCGGGCTCTGAGCTGCGTGGAGCGGCTGGACTCCTTCAACCAGTACTGGACCACCGTGTCCTCGCTACACCAGGCCCGCAGCGGCATGGGCGTGGCCGTGCTGGAGGGCATGATCTACGTGGTGGGAGGTCAGGGGTCAGGTGGAGGGCATGATCTATGTGGTGGGAGGTCAGGGGTCATTTTTATAGACAGTGATAGTGATATGATTACCAGCCTGTGACTTGCAGTCCTGCTGCTGTCCACTAGGGGAGAAGGACTCGATGATATTTGACTGCACAGAGCGGTACGACCCGGTGACCAAGCAGTGGGCTGCAGTGGCCTCTCTGAACTTTCCCCGCTGTGGAGTTGGAGCCTGCCCCTGTCATGGAGCCCTATATGCACTGGGTATGAGACAGAAGGAATGCTCGTTCAATACACACACACACACACACACACAATGATTATTAAAGGTCATTCTGGAGAAAGCATGTTGATATTTGAAATCGAATCAAAGCAAAAAACACCTCTCCCTTCAATGTCATAGGGTGCTCCCTTAGAAGCTTCCCAACACACATCGGCAACGCATTGCGAAGCCTAGGGCATTGTTGTCGTATACGGTCTCCTATTTACAGAGCCAGGGCTGTGTAGACGTACCGGATTATTATTATTTTTCAGCGCACACGGAGCACAACTAGCAGACTGCAAGGAGATGCAGTATTTGGTGAATGTGACGTGTAACGTGTGTTAGCTTACAATCGCTTACGACACATTGAATTCAGATATCATAAGTCTTCCCCTTGACCACACAATACAAAAGGTAACACGAAGAATGCAGATTAAATAAAAGTACGGTGTTTCATTTAGTCGCCTGGGAATGCAGCTTCCAGCGTTGCTGACGATGCCTCGCACTGTTGTCCTGTACCTGTAGGTGGGTGGGTCGGTTCTGAGATCGGAAAAACCATGGAGCGCTACGACCCAGAGGAGAACAAATGGGAGGTGATCGGTAGCATGGGGGTTCCCCGCTACTACTTTGGCTGCTGCGAGCTACAAGGTTTGTCTGCACTGCACCCATTTATTTGTTTTTACCAAGCTGGAACCTCCTGTGCTGAGAAATGAACACAATGCAAAAGTACCAAAACCCTGCACTTCCTCAAATGTCCACTTGAGGCTGGCTACAAAAGAGAGTCGAGCTCCATAGACTCCCATGTTAACATGTCCGGCAGCTAACATAAACATGATTTTTAATTTTATAACTCATCAGTTAGAAATATATTATCCATACATTTATCTTAACATTATGTTTTACAGAGTTAGGAAAGCAGTGTTCAAGCATGATGGTTCCTTACACAAAACATGATTCCCAGTCTCTTCCTCAGTCAGTGAGGAATCCAGCTTAATTTAACACTGGAATCGGATCATTACTCTGTATCGGCTGATATCGGTATCGGGACTGAAACATTTTGATCGTGCCATCCCGAGTTTTAGATATGGTCCTAGACTTTTGTAAATAAATAGTACTAAAGTAGTCAAGAGTAACACCATTTACATATTGGATGCGTAGTTGTGTATTTTTTCACAGGAATTCCATTCATTTCGTATTTTTTAAAAGTGCTTCACAAACCGTTTCAAGGCACGGCTCCCCAAATAGACTTTTTTATAGCGTTTTATATAGCGTTTTGAATAGCGTTTTGAAACGCTCACTGTATGTCTCTTCCGCATCCCCGGTGACCTCGTCTCTTCACAGGGTTCATCTATGTGATCGGAGGGGTAAACGACGAGGGTGCGGAGCTGCACTCAGCGGAGATGTACGACCCGATCTCGCACCGCTGGAGCGCCCTGCCCGTCATGTCGACGCGGAGAGCCTACGTGGGCGTGGCCTGCCTCAACAACTGCATCTACGCCGTGGGCGGTTGGAACGAGGTGCTGGGGTCCCTGGAGACGGTGGAGAAGTACTGTGCTGAAGAGGTGGGGGCGATGATGATGACACTGCACTTCACTGTTGAGGCCGGCGCCCACTGGTGGTGACTTTTGGTGGCGCTTCATGGAATGCATCTCGAAGCGTAAAGGAAAAGCTGACGAAGGAGCTCAACAATAAGAGATTCGGTGCATTTTTGCGGCTTTGACGCTCGAGAAATAGAACCGTTTTCTAAACGTGGGCGTTGATACGCGTCAAATAGAACTACATTCTAAACTCTGGCATCTCTTGATGCGTGTCTACGCATTCAGTGGTCTTTGGCCTTTAGTGGCTGTGTTGGCTAAAGGCGGGCGATGTATTTTTAAAATGCCAATGTCCAGAATTAGTTTGGCTCAACAGGTGCCAGCCAGGCTCACCATCTGCTTCAGAACTTGCATGACTGCATTCAGCTTGTTCGCGGTTTAAGATTCACCGCACTTGTTTTTAATGCATTTGAATGTGACATTTCCTGAACGTTTTCATTCTCGAACTAGACATCTGTTCAACTGTGACATAAACATGGCAAACCATTTCAGACAGAAGCACTCTCTGTAGCTAAGAGTAAAGACTCTGTAGCATGTCTATGGTAATGTCTTAGGGCTTCAGTATAATTATGTCACATGCCAATTGAGGGAAAAAAACTGGTTGTTTTCAACTATTATTATGTCCTGACAGACAAATCAGTGGCTAATAGTAAGACGACTGGATGGTTTAACATATCCAGACACACACAAATGGCTCTTTAAACCGTCGTCGCAGGCGGTCACCATGCCTACAGACAAAACGCCGGCATTTACATATTTCATGCAAACCAGATTGGCTTACTGTGTGCCTTCAGCGTTATAGACATGTTCACCAAGGGTGCTCATAACTATAATGTCTAGTGCGCTGGGACTCTCCTTAAAGGTGGAGTCAGTAATGCTGGAGGAAGATTGTTGATACCAAACACCTCTTCCTTCACAGCCACAGGGTGCTCCCTATGCTGGCTGCTAGGCTGAGATAGTGTTGTGTGGTGCGGTCTGCACCACTCTGTTTGTGTTCCCATTTACAGGGCCGTGTAGAAACACCAGATTAAATGTTTTCATCGCGCACAAAGAACGGGCAGTTATTAGCGGAACGCATTTGCTAAATCTGGCCCCACCCCCTCCAAAATAAAGATGTATACGCTTACAATCGCCGATTCCACATTTTTTATCTGGGGCCGTGTCGTTCCGCAGGAGAAGTGGGTGGAGGTGGCACCCATGTCCACTCCACGAGCGGGCTTGTCAGTGTCGGCCGTCAACGGGCTGCTGTACGCCGTCGGGGGCCGGGCCTCCAGCAGAGACTTCTCGGCGCCGGTGACGGTGGACTCGGTGGAGGTCTACGACCCCCACCTGGACAAGTGGACCGAGGCTGGGAACATGATCACCAGCCGCTGTGACGGGGGCCTGGCTGTGCTCTGACGGCCTTGGTCTCCTCTTGGAGATGTGGGATGTGAATGCCTTCTGCATCTTGCCTGACCACAGATGGAGAAATGCCACCGGGAATGTGTATTTTAGCAAAACAACGTTTAAAGGTGGGGTAGGCCTTTTTGTTTTTCTGTTCTGAAAACGTGACCATTTCAATGCAAGGAGGTGTTCCCTTACTTGTAAATAATGCATGCTAGATGTGAGAGGATTATGTTCATTTTTCATTGACCTAGAAGTTATTTCTAGTAAATTATTTGAACTGAATGATGCTATACTGTATGTTTGCTATGCTTTATGTCTTTACTTATATTTTCTAATTTTTGAAAACACAGTGGACTGTGAACAGCATTGCTCTGTTGTCACCACCAATAGAAATCTCCCCCAAACCCTAAGTCATTCCCTTGATCACTATTTCAGTTTAATGAACATAAACCAAATCTGATATCTCTTGTTTGGTGAAGACAGGAAACTATTTATTTGTTTCTGATTGTTTAAATCTGATGCTGATGTCTTCTTTTAATGTATTCTCATTCTTGCTCAATTAGTCGTCTACTGCATCTCCAATAGTCCACACATGCATAAATATCTTTGTTTTTCTTTTAAAGAGCCTAGGACTGTTTATTGGTGTATCTCCTTTTTGGCTCAGTCTTCCATGGGCCCTGCGACATTCAACTTCTAACAAACCATATACACTTTGTACTTTTAATACTGCTACAGCTGAAAGGTGTGTCTTGTTGACAACTTGATGAATCACTGTACAAGAACAATGAAAGACCTGAACGCTATATTTTATTAATATGTTGTGTATTGGAAGAGTGAATTGTGTGTGGTGAAGATACTTTTGCACAGGTGAGGAGCACTGTCTCTCATTGCCCAGAGGCATGTCTAATAGTCAACTGGGGTCATATCACTCAAATAAATGTGCTAGACTAGAATTTATGCAAATAGTCAAATGTTTTACAATACCTCCAGAGTGAGGATTCTCCAGTCAAATGTAATTATGAATTAAATGGATTTGTATAGTCGTGCAGCATATTGACCTGATATTACTATATACATTTTGCTTCCTTTTATGTGTATTGGGGAGTAGACCGTTATAGATACAGAGGAGAGAGATTTCAATATTAAAGTATTTTCAAACATTTCAGTTGTTTGTGAGCCTTAAATGAGTCTTGTAAATATGTTGTGTGCACCCTTGCTTTGACACCAGCCTGACCAATATTTGTTGGCAACAGTCAACCGAGTGATCCGCCTTCTGTTTAATTGTCTCATAATGAAGCACTCTATATCTCCACCCTAACCCAACCTGAGATGTGTGGCGTCTGTCAGAGATACTTCCTCGGACTACTGCGGGGTCTGTTAATGGTACATTTGACAGACCACTTTTAATTAACTAACATTTCACTTATGTTTTAGTCCTTACTTGCACAATGTGAAATATATTATTAAAGTATTATTGCTAAATCTGGTTTGCTTATCACCTATTGCGTCTTAACCGTCCTGGAGAGGTGGATCCCTCCCTCTGTGGTCCCGTCCGAAAGGATTCCTCCATTTTTTCTCCCATGGGTTTAAAAAAAATATAGGCTGTAAAGCCTTTGAGACTGCAATGAGATTAAGGGCTATATAAATAAAACTGACTTGATGTGTATTTAGCCAAATCAACTGAACCAAGGGGTATTTCAAGCCTAAACACACAGGTCTACTTCCTAATTAGAAGTCTTGATTCAAGGAAATCTAGTTTTTCCATATACCGATATATAACATTTAATATGTGGGTTTGTAGGCAAGACAACTTTCTGTTTGTAAATATGTTTACATTTTATATACATACACCAAAGGTCAACACTTTTAATCAACCCCATCAATGGCTCATGTGAAATTCTAGAAATATTGCATTAATTTTCACAAGAAAAAAAAATCTATGATGATAACATGTCAATTAGTGTGTTTATAGAATAGCGAGTTTGTTTAAAGAACAAAAAATATATGTATATTTTTTTAAAAGGTATTATTCTGCTTTTTCCTTCCATTAAAAATTTGGAAAACTGAATGGGCTTAGTTGTCATTCACCTGTCCTGCACAAACATGAGAATCTGCTGTAAAGATAATGATGTGCTTCCTATTGATTAGAATTACAACTGAATGGTATCTTTATCTTCCTATTGATGTCATCACCTGTGGTTGACCCTCAGACATTTTATAACCCCCCCCTTTTCTGGATAGTCTGGCTCTAAACTCTCACAATTATATCGTATTATAATATTAACAGAACCTCAAGTCAAGCTCTGTCTCTAGGGCCCATTCAGCTTCCTTTCGGGGCAGAACCTCTTAAACGCCAGGGTAGCCACCAGTGACACTGTGGCCACCAGAGTGAGCACCGTCCTCATGGCTCTGAACCAGGCAGGATACCCTGGCAGCAGGGTGAGGTCATAGTGCAGCGACAGCCCCAGGCCCATTACGACCACCAGGGCGGCCTCCGTGACGTTGTCCCTGCAGAGCAGCAGCGCCAGCCAGGCCAGCAGCGCGGGCACCAAGCCGTTGCCCAGGTTCTTCCAGTCGGGCTGGGCAGGGCTGCCCTGCGGGAGGGCAAACCCCCACCGCGCCCCTCCGAGGAAGGAGACGACGCACGCCCCGTAAATCACCTGCGACAACGCCACCTCGGGGCAAAACGACTGCGTGGCGGCCATGAAAGCGGGCGCGCACAGAAAGGGAGCGAGGCTGGACAAACCGACGTACAGGGCTGGCTTGGGGGCCTGCGTGAGGGTCTTCATACTGAAGACTTCCTCCCTCTTCGGGGGCCCGTGCTGGTTCCCATGGTGACAGAGACGGGAGGTGATGGGTGTGAGGCTCCAACGTTTGTTAATAGAGGCTGCCCTGGAGAGCAGCGATGATGACGAGGAGGCTTGATTGTGTAAATGTTGACAGTTTGGTGGCCTGATCACTTGTTGAAGACACCTCCAAGTTGGTCCCTGAGAACACAATACTTGAAATAAAATGATTGTGTAAATCGTTCGAAAAACATATTTGTATATAACATTTAATTCATCTTTACCCCAGCAGTCAATTGTTTCCTCCACACAAACGAGAACATTGTCAATCTAAAAAATAAACAGATTTGTTAGTGTTTAATGATGGTAAATAATCAATATGCTGCGATGTCAGAAGTTAACACATAAAGCATTGGCATGTGGTGAATTAACATGAATCTCTAAATATTAATTCACCACTTTCCAATGCCTCAACCGATTCATCTGATAAATTGCAGATTAACGTGATATTATAGCGTTCAGCTATATGATGGCTATATGATGGCTAATGCTACATCAAACTAAAAAATAATAGATATTTATTGAATTACAAATACAATAGTGACAAAACTAGCATATTCACCTTTTGTTTAAAACCAGGTCAAGTATATAGTTTGCATTTGTAGACAGCGTTAACAGTACGCATGTGGAGAATAAAAGAGAAGCAAGCTCGATAAACTATCTTTAACCGGACTATCTTCTACTTAGGCCTTAGATCAATGTATCTGCATTCGATTAAATGGTCTCTTGCTCTTATCCGTGAACAAATCTAGAATTCGACAACTCGACTCGTTTGACTGGCTGTCGCAGGAGTAGGAAGGTGAGTTGCATTCAAGACCACTTACTCAAACACTGTAATAGGACAAACCTATTCTGTGAAAAATACAACACAAAAAGTTTTACAGTTTACCATAATTAACCCTTATGCGAATGAGTTGTATTTGCATACTTTACAAAAGTTATGTTTGCAAAAAGAAAATTGAATAGAACATTTTCAATATATACATTTTCAATATATACGATATGAAATTGTATATTATAACATGGTTTCTCCTAAATTTGTGATTACATTTGTATACATATATATTTGTATTATAAAAATTGTGTTTAGGTGTACAACGTACGCGTTTCTGCCTGGGAACAGAGCAAACACTGTATATCTTTCAATAGATAGGATTATGTAACCTAACAGAACGTGAACGCAACTTCAGGCTGTTCTCCTGTACCACCGCCAGTGGTTAGCGCTCCTAAAACCAAACAAACACCAACCGCCACTTTTCAGGAGGTGAATAGTTATAAGAAGAGACTATCTTCCCGTTAATAATATTTGATGAGACATACAACTCAATGTTATTTTTCGAGCAGGCTATCTCTCTCTCAATATAAGGTACGGGGGCATCGTCATGAATTTTAGAAGCTACTGGTAGCTAAGATGGCTAGCATTAGCAGACTGATGAATGTGTGGTGCCGCTGTTAAGGTAGCCATTTTGAAACTGTGTTGTTCCAACGAAGCAAGCACTGTTTACCTGTTCCGTAGAAAGGTGACAGCTACTTATGTATGTAGTTTACGTGACGTTTAGTTTATGCGATGCGTTTTTGAATTGGTGAGTTGCTTAACATAACTGGTTTATTTGGACTGTCTTGTTACTATTTGACATGCTAGCTTACTCGAGCCACTTGCTGACTGCTTACAATTGCCATGCTACGCTAGCTAAGTTAGCATAAGAGTTGAGTGTAAAGTGCTAACGTCGTTTAGCTAGCGGCCACCACTGTTTTGCTACCGTACATTACAATCGTACGCTTGTCGGGTGGAATGGAGTTAAAGCGTGCCTTTTGTTATTCGTCCTGAGCAGCTTTTGCGCTCACCTGGCTGTTTGGGACTTAACCGTACGTGAACGTTAAGCTACGAATTGAAATCGTAACCAAAAAGTCTGGACTCATGATTTGCATTATAATTGCGACCATTAAAATCATTGCTTCAACTGAATGTACAGTACAGTAATGGACTATGTACGCAGCGAGCGAGTCTAGAGTCCATATCTTGTTCAGTCCTACTTGCACTGTGAAGTTGATATCTTACGTAATAATGTCAGTGTGAGTTATTTGCATACATTTTGCAAGGTTGTTGTAACAATATAATGAATTAATAGCATCTATTGCTTTGTAACTTGTAACTTGTCTTAAGAGGCTGTTTGATCTAAGCAGATTGAGATGTCTATTTTACTCTTAGTTTTATTGCTGGATGATAGTGATTGAAATATACCGTAGTTGAGTGGTGGCCTATTAGTGCACTGCATGACTCCGGTTCTTGCCTGTTTAGATGTGCTGTAGTCAACACGACAGAGGTAGAGACTAGAAAGTCTGTCCGCAAGTGATTTTCAAACTTTAAAAAGTTGTTTTAAAAATGGGACACAAACCATCTCATCTTTTGAACCAAAAGTACATTAATATATAATCTGTGTACTCTGTGAAGCTGTATATCATTATACATGATATGATTGTACATATAATGATGTACAACATTTGAAATAGTCCTAAAGTATAAAATATACAACATACAAAATATGTTTCAATACATCAACATATTTTGACCTATACCAGACCCGGGCAAAACAACTCACCCATTGAGACATTCTATCAGGCCTGTGATAGATCAAACATTTAAATAATAATAAAACAAAATAAAAATAGATCTGCAGATTGCTACTTGATTTACTGTTACAAACATTAAGTGAATTGTTGAGTTTTTTTTTTTTTAAGTAGTGTAACCTGTGATCTCTTGACATTTTCAACGTAGCGCTCCAGTGAAAAATCTTCCCCACACTTGCCCTATAGCCACGCAACACCTTAGCATTACCTACATAATATTTTCTAATAAAATAATGCTAAATGTGTGATGCACAAACATATAAAATGTGTCTATTGTTATGCTATAGGCTGCATGAACACTTTTTATGAATTCTTTCACATCCTATTGTGTATTAAATGCTGTTTTTTTTTATTTCTTCATTTTTGCAGGTTGTGTCTGTTCCCTTGCAGATACCACATAAACACCTGTCCGACATCCGACGAGAGGACCAAAAGTAACTTGCTTAGGTAGATTGCAGTTTCTTTTTATGCTTGAAAGTCAAGGAGGAAAGAAGTCAAGCAAGGACAGAGGAAATCCATCCGCCTGGAAGATTATAGGAGCCCATTCTGTCTTTCAGCGCTTTGGTCTAAGGAACCAAATTAATTTGCATATTTGGCGGCTCCCTATAGTATATGGAGCTGTCGATTTTCAGTCTTTTCTTTTGATACAGCAGATCCATGCATTTTGTGACACGGATAACGTTCGGTTTGTGTGAAATTGCTCTAATACCGTGACAGCACTCTCATCTATGAAATATGAGCCATTGCGTATTATTGCTTTGACCAGACGACCGCAGACACTTCAGCTGCCTGTAGCCAATGTGAATGTGCAACGTTTAAAGGCAAACCGGCATTATAATGCACCGTGTCACAGCATCCCAGTTTCACTAACCAAAGCGAAAGATGACGGCGATGTAACGCTTGGGCCCCCACCCCCCCCCCCTTTACTGTCATGTGACTTTGAGTTTTGAAGCATTGTTTTCTTCAAGCTTGGACAGTCTTTTCACCAGTTAAATGAGGTGAGCGCTGGTATTCAGGGACCCTCCATTGGAAAAAAACACCCAACATTTCTTTTTTTTTTTTTCTTTTTCTTTCTTTCTGAATGTGTTATTTGCAGTTTAAGATGATTTGGTGAAAGGAGAAGGTCTGTCAAAACGAGCTGGCACAGTGTGGCAGGAGGCCCGCCATCTCCTCTCTTCTTTTCTCCCCCCACATGTTTTATCCTGGTCTGATGTCATAGTGTCACAGCCGCACTGATAGGCAGCCCGGCCCTGCCTCGTTCCCCGTCTAGACAAATCACCTGTCAGTCAATCGAGCTCTCTATCAGCACGCAACAAGCACGGCAGCCCCGGGACGTACCCAGGGTTGTGACGGACACCAGCGCTTATAAAACACACACACACACCCCACCCCTTCCTTCCCACCACCACCAGAAAGCGTCACCCGCTTGGAAAGCTGTTCGGGCGCCTAGCTACACCAAGTCAGGACGAGGATAATCTGTCCATCCTCAGCCCACGTCTGCTCTCCTGCCCACTGGATCATCGTCCCGGGTCCTCCCCGCACGGCCCCACTTTCTGATCAGTCTCCCGGGGGCGCCTCACCCTGGCCGAGGGGGGTCTGCCTCTTAGCGAAGGGGCCGTGCTGTCCTGGAGGAGGTTGAGAAGGCATCGGGCCGTCCGGACCTCTCCATCTGCCGGCGCACAGACTCTGAGCGCCGCGAGTCGTCGTCGGGCGTGAGGAGGCAGAGGACTTCAGGGCCACAGACTCTGGGGTAAGGGAAGCGCGATGCCACCATCGGCCCGACTGTGCTGGGCCAAGAGGCATGAGGGCCGATGCTGTAGTGATATTGGACCAACTATCAGGCACTGCAATCACAGGCTTGGTTAAT
>JAOEGT010053523.1:0-19086 GCA_025447795.1 Speoplatyrhinus poulsoni | reverse complement strand
TATATGGGCTCAACTATGTTTTCCCTCTGGTTAGCCTGACACACAGTATACTATAGTAGGAGGGATTGAATGTCAGTCAAGGACAGTTTGACAGATGTCCCACAGTGGTCAAACTACTGACTAGCTAGTAGCCTATTACTTCCCCTCTAGTGTATAGGCTAACATGTTTCTGTGTGTGCGTGTGTGTGTGTGTGTGTGTGTGTGTGTGTGTGTGTGTGTGTGTGTGTGCGTGAGTGTGCAGAGACAACGTTCAGTAGGGTGTCACCTGCTCAGGGTGGGAGTCCAGCACCCTCTGGCAAATGCTACGCAGCTCAGCTGTGTCACCCACCAGCCCCAGGTCCTGGTCCTGGACGATCTGGAGGACTGTCTTGCCTGAGGTCCTCCAGAGTTCCTGGAACACCTGACAGACAGGAGCAGCGGGGATGGGAGATTAGAGGAGGAGGACACCTTGGGGAGAAGCTCGGTGCTACAGGCAGCTGACCCACCTGCTTGGCAGCAGAAGACGAGATCTGTCCCGTTTCCTGGAGCTCCAGCAGGTCAGCCAGAGCCGACGGAGATACCGGGCTGGAAGTGATTAAAGGGATTAAGAGAGAGTCTACTTTATTAATGTAGGCTTGTTGATAATGTTTGTTTTTAATGCTGCGGTAATGATATACTAGGGCAGGTAGAGGCAGAGCTTTCCCCCAGTATATTACAAAACAGGCAGGCCACCTGGGTTAATCTGTCTCCACACCTGGTCTGTGGTGCCCACATGAACGCATCGCTGCTAAGAAACAGCTTGCTCTGGAAAACTATGTTTATATACACTAGTATACATTGTATGTATGTATGTATGTATGTATGTATGTATGTATGTATGTATGTATATATATACACACACACATACATATATACACACACACACACACACATACCCTGTATATACAGTATAGTGGGAAATAAAATGCTGACTATGGCGTGTTTCTTTTTGAATCCGCAGCATTTTCACGTGGCATCATTTCATGAAACATTTCACAGTACTGTCATCACTTTGCCACAGAGCTCTTCTTGTAGGCATACCTATTTTTGTCCTCTGTGAGAAACCCTAGAGGGGATGGACTTGTCTCAAACCCTTAGACAGTGTAATGACTGTCTTAAGCTCATGTGTGTCTAAATGCATCTGCAGTATATCTGTGCTCTTATACATTTCAGTTCCTCTTCCCATTCTGATTTGTTCTGTTCTGTTACTGCCACCATACTGTTTTGACTATCCTGCCTCCCGTATTTAGTTTTTCCACCTTTTAACAATGCCTTTCTTGAAGTTGAATAAATAAATAAAAAATAAGCTATAAAGACCACACAACAATTTGGGTGGTACATAAAAGCTAATAAGTTAAATAGCTGAAGAAAGCTTTTCAACATATTTTATGAGCCAGTATACTTTTATAGATAATACACTGCTGATGTAGTAATTATTCTATTCAAAGTTCATACAGATGTGTGTGAGAAGTGTGGCCCTTAATTAATGTCTCCTTTATTCAGTAACTTCAGTTTTCTATTAGTTTGTCCATCTATTACTTCAATAAACCCTCACTAGTGAATACTAGCCTGTGATATCAAGCACTGCAGTAGTCAGGCCTAGAAGATTGCTGATGGCAAGATATGGATGTCTATGGACTTTGACGCAATCATTTTAGGTTTGTAATTGGATTTGTCAAAAGGCTGAAGAAGAGATTCATCTCAATGACAAATGATTAAAGGCTGTACATAAACGTACATATGCTGCATAAGCCAGGGTTCTTTTATCCAGTTTTAAGTACAGTCTTCTCTGGAAAATATGTGTGTGACATTAACAAAGATGCTAAAGCTCCTAATGCTGAACAAGCTTTCGTAAAACACAGGCATACATTCCTATCTATAGGAATGTACTGCTCCCCATTAAGGTGAGGACAGATAATAATGGAGCTGTGTTTCTCCTTAGTGTGCGCTTTTTGTCCTTGTGTCCTGCCATTAACGTAGTGCAATGTTCAGAAATAACAACAAAAACTTTCCCTCTATATTCATTAGATGAATGGTGCATCCTAAAAACTTTGGAAACAGATGGGAACATTACACCTGTGAGTCATTAGTAATCCCGTGGCCACAAACACATGCACGCAGGCACGCACGCACGCAGGCACGCACGCAGGCACACACACCATCTCCAACAGTGTAAACAGTGTTTTTGTGAAGATCATTCCTCTCAAAGCAAACTTGGGAATCAGTGTCCTCCGCAAGGACACCAAAAAATTATGTGGGATTCTTAGCACTGAGTTCGGTGTGTACGTTTGAAGTTGCAGATTTCATTTCTGTTTTTGTGGCATTGCAGCATTATTATTGTAGCATTAGTCTGGCTTAACTGAAAATTAATATAATGCGTTTTAAAGTATACGTTGCTAAATGTTATTTGACCTTATGCAATGCCAGGGAACCTCAGTTAATGGTTTATGTTTAGTTTACTATACCAAAATCCACTGATGTGGTAGGCATGATAGTCATGCCTGTCTTCTAGCTACCAAATATTAAAATATTAATAAATGTATATAAAATATTTAACTTCAGTAATGTGAGTGTGTCTCACCTTTGGCTCACGCTCAGGTCGTGCTGTTTGAGGTTAGCTAACAGCTCATTTATCACCCAACCAATCACCTTCCTAGAGTCTCTCTTGGTCTCCTTGACGACTGCCTCAAAATAGTCCACCAGCCCATCCTCATTCTATGCAGCATACCAACATATCAGCAAATCACATGCATATTAACCTCTAGAATCAACACATTTATCAGTATAAAGGGTAGATCTTAATAGTTTACTGCCTCCTGCTGGACACAACGGAAGTCCAACCATTCTCAACCGTGTTCCTCTGATGGAAATTATGAGAAAATAGAATGAGGAAGACATTAGATTACTCTCTCTCTCTCATGCCACACCCCCCACACTCACCACCAATGTGAAACTGTGCTCAGGCAGGATGCCGTGCGTGTGCACCAGACGGTCTCTCTTGATGCTGGGTAGTTCTGGCAGTCCTTTCCTTACCCTCTCAACCACCAGCGCCTGGCACGGGGCGATGCCAGCGGGCAGCGATGCGTCATCGTCGTATACTATCAGCGGGGGCAGGTTGGGCTCCGGCATGAACCTGCCAATGGCATGCTTTATCGGCAAGAGTGACGAGCTAGAGGTATATACACTTTGGATACGCTGGTGAACTGCTCTCTTGAGACCCCCCCCCCCCCCCGTCACATTCCCCTTTAATCATGCAACCCCATCAACTACAGGCCCGCCTATCCCCATCCTTCTACGGCTGACGTCTACGGGCCTCGAGACAGGTTTATCTCTCTCCCATCTACTAGCCTGCCAGCCAAACGATGTGCGCATTGGTCAGTCACCACAGGGGGCACTGTTACTTACTGCTGGCGCAAATGCGTGTCAACACACAATGCGCACCTCGGGCGAACATCGACAGAACACACGCATATACGCAGTACACACGCAATACACAGTTATTACTCACCTATAGTCCTGAAGACCCTCCTTGTCTCTCATGGGGGTTGTGTGTCTAAAAGACATAATACCAGCGTTACATGCAAAACACAGCTGGTTGAATATGAGACGATTACTTGTTAGATGGGTAGATAATATGGCCACAGGTGTGAAGCAATGACCTTCAACCTGTTTGTCTGCACTCTGTGTGTGACAAAGCTGTTTTCCCACTCGGAAGGGGGGGGGGTGACAGACGTACGGGAGATTCAATCACAGGCCGTCACGCACCCTCCACGGCGCTCGTTAGATACCCTGGGCACGCAAGGCCTCGTGGGATTCGAGAGGGGGGGCAGAGGTGATCAAGGTCTCAGCTGTGTGAGGGCTTTGCTCATTTTCGACACGGCCCGCACAGATATCGCAACCAAATGGCCCCCATTCATCATCGCTACAGCCATGTTTTCGCTTGGCGCTATTAATAAAACAGGCAGCCGTCCCAGTCAAATGGTGTGTTGCTGTTGTTGTTGTGGATGTTGTGGCTGGCTCTGCCGCTCTCTGCTTTCTAAATCGGCTCACCCTGATTTGGAATCATAGGCCCGGGTCTCGTTCAACACCGTCCCGCCTCTCTCCAAGACGTCCGTCTGTCTCTGAATCTCATAATCTGTCGAAGAACAGGCAAACACACCCACATGTGGACACAAACACACAAACAAATTCCATTAGCACACAAACACAATTTTGAAGTAAATGTTAAACATCTGCTGCAACACACTGGCACGCCTCAAGCTTCTGAGCGTTGCTATGTTGTAATTGTGATAAATTATGTCATTTAGTATGACTTTTAAATACCACTTCTGCAAAGGACTAACCAGACACAACTTTATTAATAAATAATTCAAGCGCAGCATTGAAACATGTCAAATTGGTTTTAAAAGCCTTACGTCCGTCCAACCGGTTTGTTGCGTTTATGGCTTATTGTCAGCCACGGAAATAGAATGGTGTAACAGTCAGTGAAGCTAATGTTGACAAAGTAAAGAAACGCTTCTGAATAAGCATCTGTTAATTGTTAATAACGCTTACTGCCATGTAAGCTGGATGAGATGAGAGTCTGTCCCAATATATCCTTTGTCCCAATATATCCTTCACCACTTAGTGTCACTTCTAACTTTCCATCCTGCCTTCATGTCTATTCGTACTTCGCTTGATCTCATTCCTGAATAAACAAACACTTGGAACGAAGCAGCAGTCAACAGACTGCTAGGGTTTTGAAAATGTTTGTCACTTGCACATTGACTTGCAGTTTGACACGCATAATTACCCATCAGCCAACTGTACCCCCCAGTGATAGCTGCAGGGCAAAAAAACCTCACGAAAACAACTTCCTTGCACTGGGTAAGTGTGTGTGCTTATGTTTGTATGGCTTGTGTGGCTGTTGCAAGTTCAGCCAAGCCATTGTGTCAGAAAACTGTCAGTCTCTCAACATACCACACCAACACACACATGTTGACTAATACCCAGTTATCTGCACTGAAAGCCCGTTGATGGACCGAGGGCTGTTATGGCACCCACCTATAGCCCTGGCCAGGAATCGGGCGCTATTGATGTTCTTCACCTCCGTTCTGACGCCCAGGGGCTCGCCTGGCCTGTGGACAGACACGTTGGCGTCCACTCTCAGCTGGCCCTCTGGTTGGGGAAGGGGGGGGGGGGGGGACACGGGGAGGTTGAAAATGTAGCAACACGTCAGACGTGGGGCAATAAGTGGGAGGCGAAGGCGCGCGACGTGAGAGAGAGGGCTTGTGAAACAGACAGACAGACAGACAGACAGACAGACAGAGAAAAGGAGCCTGGGGGAAGAATGAGAGATTCCTCTTACCAGACATGTTGCCTTGACAGGTGCCCAGCGCCTGCAGAATGAGCTGGAGCTCCCTCACGGCCGCTGCAGCCTCCTCCCCACAGCTAATGTCAGGCTCCATTACCAGCTCCATCAGCCCTACACCTGACACACACACACACACACACACACACACACACACACACACACACACCTGTTAGCCTAGCACCAGCTCCATCAGCCCTACACCTGATACACACCAAACATGTTACAGCCCCACTAAGGCATTTACAATACAAATTACAATACATTATCTGATGTTATTCATTGGTAAAACTTGCTTCTAACATGACTACACAGCTAATTGCTGCCTCTACTGGTAGCATGTGTTCTCATGTTAAATAATATGTTGTCGAGGTGTGTTGCTCAAGGACACCTTGACACTTGGTGAGGAGCTAGCGGGGTTCGAACCAGGGGGTCCTTGAACATCTATCGCCCCGCTCTACCACTGCGCCAATTGCTGCAATTTAATGTGTACTGTATCAAGTGTGAACATCTACATTTGAACTTAAACACACAGCACTTATGGCCGGTTTCACAGACATGGATAAAGCCTAGTCCAAACCTAAAAATAAATTAAATGAAGACCATTGAAAAACTTTCTCAGTCTAGGACTAGGCTTAATCCATGTCTGTGAAACCGGCACTTAGAGGCTACAGACGGCAAACTGGAGTGTTGTGAGGATAGATCATACATGTACAAGGGTACATTTATGGCCAACATCAGCGGTACAAAAACTACAGAGAAGAATAAACAGTGGTAAACTCTCCAAACACTTTGGCAATACTTACATTACTTTTTTAAATGATCTATTTTTCTTATTAGTTATTAGCTAGTTATTGTTAAAGTTCATACAAAATGTTTATTGGTTTAGAACTTACACATGCATGGGGCAAGCTATGACCTTGGGGCAGGGGGAAGGGGTCAGGGGGAAGTGGTCATGGCTCAAAACCCGGGTCGTTAACGCGCAAGACACCTGCTCTGTTGAGGTCGATGAGCGTCTGGCTATGCTGGTCGTCATGGAGACTCTTTCCGCTGTCCTGCTCAAGCTGAATCTGTATGATGCGCGTCGTCTTGGTGATCACTTGGCTCCGCCTCGGACCTCCCAAGAAGCTGTAGGTCAGGGTGCCGTCGACGGCGATAGGCCGCCGCTGCTGGGTGATCTGGTAGCCAGCCTGACAGGAAGACACACGGGGAAACATGGCTGGGTGAACGAGCATCGATCAGACGACCGGGGCTCACGCTAGTACGACGTTGATGTTAGCATGCATTCGCCAGTCGCACTGAGGCAAACCTATGCTAATCCAAATGCACAGAATACCTGTTAGCGCTGTAGCTGGCTTCTGAATGGCCTATCTGAACTACACAACTTGATATAAGTCATAGGCTTGCTAGTGGCCTGCTGATTGTGATTGAGATCATGTGTAACTGGTCTAAACCGGATTTGTAGGTAAAATAAGATGCTTCCTTGTGCGGTGAATGTGGTCAGAATAAGACAGTGGCATGTCAAACCAAAGAAGGCTGGATGTGTGAGGTGAATCTGTGTGACAAGGTAAAAGGCAAGGCACATTAATTAAAGACAGCACTGGCTTCTAGAGCTGCCGTTATTATGCGGTCGGAGCATCATCTTTTTACTATGGTTTCAGACTCACAAAAACAAGAGGATACAAATTTCATCTGCTGCTCCATTCCTCAAGAGTGTGCTGCTCTTAGAATCACTTTTGCCTTGTTACTATGGAAACTGCATTACATACAGCTAAATATTGATTATACTTATTGGAATGCAAAACAGACAGCAAAAATACATTATGGTGAGGTGTGGGGGGCATAGAGGGTGGTTGGGTTAATTAGTCTGATTTTTGTAGGTATTATATTCGAGAACACATGAAAAGAGGAAAATGGGGTAAAATTACCATGGGAGATTAAATGTATCTGGCTCAGTTCAGTGAATGTGAATTAACACAAACCTATGCTTATCCCTTTTAATATTACAATAAAAATACATTGTCATGCTTGAATGCCCAGGAATGCTTGAACACCCGGTTGGGCCAGAACTCTCTCATTCGAACAAAGAATGATTTTACACCCTGCTGAAGTATACAAATATACATATTTACCCTCAATGGCGTACATGGTTGTGTGTATGTTTTGTGCTGCATTGGACATGAATAAAACAAGTAATGGCTCATAGCTTGCCAGTTGCCACAACCTTCAAGGGAGAGTTGCAACTGAAAAGTTATGGAAAAGAGGTGTCGGGGAGCACAAAAAGTTTGTAGGAGTTCATTAAGAATTCTGAATGTTCCTGCTTACTCTATCAGGTGACTGTATAAGCAGGAAATAAGACCAGAGGAAACACATAGAGCTCAATTTATCTCTTTCAACACCCACTCCCCCAAAATCACCCTCCGCTGGCAGGTTGAGTCCTAATGAGCAGTGATGCTCTAAACACAGTCTTAAATGCTTTACATTTCTAGTGAGTCAAACCTATTATTATGCACATGCGAGCCTGCTCCTTGTCTCACTCAAACCCGTCAAACACCCTTTGCATTGCTGAGCAAATCATTCATATAAATGCCACATATTCACTACACAATGTCAATGTGCTCTGCTATTTCACACTGCCACCGCAGTGTCTAGCAGAGAAATACATTGGCCTCATTAGGTAGAAAACGTAATAATGTAATGTAAATTATAATTGTCTGCTTAGTTTGACACTACTGGGTCATTGTAGAACAGTGAAAATATAGTGCATGTATGCTTGTTCTATTTCAATTAATACTATGACTCCTGGTCAGACAAGTGCATTGATAATTTATTGAATAGTGCAGTTATGCAAACTGCAATTGGAATTTGCATTGGAATATCAATAATGCACATCTGAATTTAGGAATGTTTTGTCTCACTAGGGCTACTATAATCTATCTCCAGCTTGTGATATTGTTTACATTTTACACACACAGTTCTTATTTGAAACATGACCCCTTGAAAAGAACTTTATCTGCCTAAATTACACTCAATGTGGCTTCATCTCATTAATTTGTTTCATAAAACACAAGCAGAGAACACTCTTTCTTTGAGCACCTGATAAGACTAACAAAGTGCAGATAATTATTAACAAAGCATCAGCAGGTATTTTGCACAGTGCGCACAGATGTATGTGATTATCAGGAACAGGAAGAGGAAAAAAATGTTTAAATGAAGATTTCCACTCCTGGGCTGTGTAAACTGTCCAGGATGAATAGAGTAGTGATGCAATCCTGAGTAAGCCTGTCAAGAAATGACCGGAGGCTGAGGCCTTCTAGGCAGGATCTGACAGGGTTCTCAACATGGGAAAATAATGTAGACTTCAATGTCACTTTAGATCAGGGGTCCTCAAACCTCAAAACTTTTTCGAGACGCTTTGAAGTTTCCAACTATTTCGAAAAACAATAATAAAAAATAAAAAAAATTCTACTTTTAAACTAAATTTAATCAAATTTGCACAGCTACAATTGTGTTTAATTTTTCTATGCATCAATTAATCAGACTAAGTCAAAAGGTCTCAGAACTACTGTTTTACATTTAGCTATTTTTTATTTACTCCAGGGGAAACAATTAAAACAGCTTTTTAAACACTTAAGCAAACAATTTTAGCAGTAATGAAATTAAATCAAAGGAACTTCATTAGCAGGGCCATTTTCCTTAAAAACCAACTATGGCAGAAAATGAAAGTAGTACTACAGTTTTATTTATCGTAAGTATTACCTCAAGTTTCTCTGTCTAAATCCTTACCAGATTCTGGTAAACTAATCAAAAATAAAATGTACTTCATAAGAGAAATTCTAGTTTTCTTTATATTCGCTATATAACTAGGGGCTCTTTGGATTATATTATTGTTGAGTTTCATTGGCATAAAGTATTTTTCTGCCCATGCTGAAAATGTCATTCCTACTGGCAATAAAATACCCAGGGTCTCTGTGGGAAGGTGAAACCTGGCCATGCAAGCATGCTATTACAGAGAGCAAGATGAACATCATTGCCAAAACAGCTAAAGAGAAATACTAGTGTTAAGAAAATCCCACTTGAGTATGGAAGTCAAAACCCACCTAGATGTTAAATGGACTGCAACATTCACCCATTCACACACACATCCATACACCGATGGTGAATGCTGCCATGCTAGAGTGCAACCAACCACTGGGAGCAGTTAGGGGGTAGGGGGTTAGGCATCTTGCTCAAGGGTGCTTACAGGTAGGTCAACACCGGGTTTTGAACCCACGACCTTCCGGCTGGGAGCCAAACACCCAGACCACTAGACCCACCTAGATGTCTTTTAACATATTGTGGTATATGTAAAGAAAGATGCATTAAATTCCACTGACCATGATCAGTTACATTAAGATATATTAGACATCATGGTGTGAGCAAAACAATCTCCATTATGGCCATAATCTTATCGAGAAGTTAGGTTATCTTTTTATTAATAACCTTTGGATTTTTATGAACATTTTATGACAAAATATTTTCACTTAACAGAAAATATTCAAAACCATTGCCATAAAAAATACATGTAGTGTATTTGCAGAAATTCACTTAGTTTTAGGGTTATATATCTAGTTTCACATAGTAGTATACTATATGTATGTATGTATGTATGTATGTATGTATGTATGTATGTATGTATGTATGTATGTATGTATACACACACACAGTTTCATTTATATCAGAGGGATAAGAATGTTAAATGGTTGTTGCTTGGGGAAAATGGTTGTAAAGAAGGAAATCTTACAGAAAACACATAGGCTTTATGGTTCCTCCAATAATAGGTGAATCAAATCTCTTGCATATAAGTCACAACAAAATAACTCACAGGCAGGTCGGCATAAAAGTAGTGTTTCCTGTCAAAAACCGACTTTCTGTTAATGGTGCAGTTGAGAGCCAGTCCTGTCATAACTGCTGCTTCAACACAGCGTCTGTTCAGAACCTGCGAACAACAATCACATAATCGTTTCATGTTATGCCTATCCATGTGACCAAAACATAATCAAAATAAACAGACACACTTCAGTACAATTTACCGGTAATGTGCCAGGTAAGGACGCGTCAAAGAATGACACGTGGGAATTTGGTGGTGCTGAGAAGGAAACTTGTGATCCTGAGAACAACTTGGTTTTAGAATTAATCTGAGCATGAATCTCCAAACCTACGACACCAACCAACCCTTGAGCTACACTACAGGGGAGAACATGAGAGGGAGAGATCAGATCAGAAACAGTGATTCGTGGATCTAAACAAACACATTAACAGTGAACATAATGTTACTCAGCCAATATGCACGCACAGTACGGTACGGTATGTGAAAAATATATAAGTTACTGACTAAATACATCCTGAATAAATCGTACCTTTTCGGTTTTGGCTGATTTATGCATCGTGAAACAGACGTCGCTATTCGTCGTATAAAATATTGTCGGTGTATGTGATACAACGATTCTCTTGGATACAATAATATATGTTTATGTATTTTATAAATAAATGCACCCACTGCTGCAGTGGGGGCAGCCATTGTTGTCACTTAGGATATGGGAGTTGTAGTTTCTTATTAATCCTAGCTGGTTTCCGTTGAGAATGAGTACGTCATATCCGACAATACTGGCTGGCGGGAGTTTTACCCACGTATGGTAGCTGAAAAGAACAGTTCTGTTTTAATAGATATATAGTGTAGTAGTAAGTCGACTTTAAATACACAATGGAATTGAACGGAAAGAAAGTTGGCGGAGCAAATGGTGATCTGCCAGCCTCCTCAAACTACATCAACAACACGTGTGACGGGTCACATTCTGTGTTTGCCAGAGGGAAACCAGAGATCCCCTGCTCCCAACAGAATGGAGCAGCGAGATTCACATTCAGCGGCGAGCCAACGTTTGAAGACGTTCGGCGACTGCAAGCTGAATTCACGGATGAGCGAGACTGGAACCAGTTTCACCAGCCCCGCAACCTGCTGCTGGCCATGGTCGGAGAGGTGGGTGAAGTCTCAGAGCTCTTCCAGTGGCGGGGAGAGGTTGGAGAGGGCTTGCCTAACTGGACCGACGCCGAACGGGAGCATCTCGCCCATGAACTCAGCGACGTATTGATCTACTTGCTAGAACTTTCCGAAAAATGTCACATCGACTTACCCCAGGCTGTACTCCGCAAAATGGCCCTAAATCGACTGAAATATCCAGTTAACAAGGTGCATGGGTCAGCCAAAAAGTACACCGAATATAAGGACTGACTCCGCCGATTTCCAGTTGAAAAGTGCAATTAAGTAGAGGGAATGTTCACTTAAATGCATGGCCTTTTTGTTGTGGTGTTTTTATATATAATGTTGTACATATGAGTTTTTTAACAATAGGCCAATGCAGACGTCGAGATACTTAAAATGTTACCGTACTTACTTGAATCATTCGTTGTTATACCGTTTCAGTTTGTTTTTAAACTTCAATTATGTGTGATACATTTAATTTGAATTTGTGTATTTCAGATGACTACCTGAGAAAACAGATTAGGCCTAAATCCTGTTACAAAGCAAACTCTACATGAGTAATATTGTTTATCCTTAATTGTTTCACATTTAAACAACTATTGGAATTAACTAAAGTTGTCTGGGTTTTATTTAAGTCCCTATAAAGTGACTGGCTTCAGTTCTGACTTATGATGCTGTATTTCTGGTACACTAATGTAGAAATCTTAACTTACAAGAAAAGCACTTTGCACTCTACATTGTAGTGCATATAGTTAAAATTGGTGATTATTTCAGGTAAATAATTCCCTTGTCAAAAATAAGCACAACAGAAGTCTCAAATAATGAAAGCTGTAAAAGTGTGTGTAATTGACAACACATTATGAACTAGGCATTATAGCTATAATATCTCAAGATCATAGACATAATTGTGACTAGTTATTTACACGAACAGGATATTACTTAGGAGATTGTGGTGTGTTTATTGCTTTACCAAGGATGGAATTATTCAATCATGTTTCCAAATGTGAAACACAGAAGGGTGTACTGTATATTTAGGTTGTCTGAACAGTGCCCTTTATAGTTGAACATGTTAAGATATTGCCTTAAAGATAATGGTTTTATTATTTTGATATTAAGCTGATATGGGTTAATTTTATACTGAAATATTTGACCTAATTTGTCTCATGAAGCAGTGTTATCAACAGCAGTCACCAGTCACATACTGTCCTCCACACCATATGTAATAACAGAACCTGATCTTCTAAAACATTCCCAGCCTTTGGAGATATATGTCGAGGGCGTTCAGATCAGCATTAGAATATTAGCCACATAAAAATATGAATGTGAAAAACCAAACAAAACTCAGATTTGGTAACTAAGTCTTGTAGTGTGAATGAGTCATCCGCAGGCTGCAGAGACCCTGTCACACATTAAAAACACATTTGCTCTGTACACAAATCAAGTCTCGCTGGATGTGACAATTAAGGCCATGCCGGAATGAGCAATTATTGAACCATTTATTTTGCTGACCATGGCCTGAATGTCAGCAGAAATCCCATCCTATACTTAGAACTCCAACTAAGGGATTATAGTGTTTACATGTAATTAATGGTTTCCTTGGAAACAATTAGCATTTGTTCTTTTCCTGATGGTGACACACGCCTCCAAATTCAGTAATGTTTGCACTATATGCCTTAAATTAAGAATAAATCCTTTCATTCACATCCATGGTTTGCAGATTACTTTTTTCAAGGACGGCTGCTTGTTCTATTATTTAAGCGCTAATGTATACCGCACTGTGAAACTCAATGTCATTTCAGAATAGGCTGAACTAGGAGCCCTGACCCTTTGTAAGAGGTGATATCTCAATAATATTGACTGAAATGTGTGGATGTAACTTCCAGTGAAAATCTATACAATTTCAGCCGTCTCTGCATAGAGACTAAAAGCCTGTTTATAGACCACTTCTGCAGTGTTGCTTGCAGCTGTTTCAATCAACCTGTATGTACAGGAATCAACCTTTGGTGAGTAGCCTAAACTTTAAGAAATAATTGGAATGTAGCACATTTTCACATTATGTGTTCGCTTTAAAGCATCTTGAATGTGAGCAGCATATCTCCAACATTAGAATTTCTACAGATTTACCCTTTCTTATTGCTGTCCTATCCTGAATTGCTTTTGCATTATCTTCACTGTTGCTTTGAAATCTCATTTAGCAGTGAATGAGCAGCAGGGCGATGTGCTTAAATTAAGAATTAATGTTGCTTCGACCATCTAAAGCAGCCATTAATGATTTGGAAACCTAGTTAAACACTTCACAGCTTAGATTTCGCCTGTAGGCATTTGTCATAGTAGGTGCACAATAGAAAGGCCTGTTGAGCATTATGCACATTTGGGCATTAGCCCTAATCAGCAGAATTTCTGTTGCATCGACCTGAGATCTGTTAAAATATAAACTGCAAAACAGTTGTTGACATTGCCATAACTTATTTCTATAATACACTACCGGTAACTAAAAATTAAACTTCTTGTAATCCACTGTTAAATGTTCTAAAACTATAAATGGTTAATATCTCTTAATGTCTACTTTCCATACTTGTCCCTTTTCTGTTCTCCCTTCTCTCTTTTTCTCCTTAGCAGCCATTCTCAAGCCCAATAAGAATGTGTTTGCACTTAATGTAGCCTACTTACATTTAGAGGAAATTAAGGGAATGCATGTGGAAACTATAATCTCATTACATTATTTTTAAAATGAAGATATGTTGGTAGTGGACTCAGACTTTTGAAATTAAATCAGATGTAGTCCAGGTATGGTTATAAATATGATGCAGCAGGTGCCAGGTGAAATATAGGCTACAATAAGCATTTTTTGAGGCAAGACATTACAGGCCAGAACAAAGTCAGCCTATTATAGTGTGATGGTGAAATGTAAATGCAAGATCATTCTGTTTAGAGTTAGGCTGCACATCAACAAAGATACCTTAAGATGACTTATTTGATCATAATAGTAAAGGAAATGAATGTGGTGTTTTGCTTTGTTCCTCGTATGACAGTAGACGCCCGTTTCAAACATCCTGTCTAAACTAATGTCACAGCAGTGCTGGGGCTAATAAACAGCTAGAATTGGATCGCTGAATTTGAATTTCACTCACGGCCTAGCATCACGCTTCATCCCTGATTTCTGCAAGCTCCCTAGCCCAAACGTGCTCTGCTTGACTACTCCCACAGGCCCTGTGTAGGAGTGACGGGCGCTCGGCGGTGACACTCTAAATCAGGCGTGTAGTGTGATCAAAGCACTGCATTGTGATACTGAAATTGGAATTTGACCTGCCTGATACCTTAACCTGAGCCAGACATTCTGCCCGTCCGCTCTCATTTTGCGCTTCTGCGTTGTGAATAAGTTAGCATGCTAAGTAGGGGAGACAGACAGTTTGAATTGGAGTGATGTTTTCTACTGGAGAGACCTCCATTCATTCAAATGGATGCAACAGGTCTTTAAACTCACCGCGCTCACACATTTTTGTTCAATTTTATTTTCTCTGCCAAGTGGAGATTGAAATGCAATATTTTGTCCACTTTACATTTGCAGGAATTTCCTTCTTCAGAAATGGAAATACTTTTCAGCCACTTGCAAATATACCCAAGGCATAGGAGACCAGTCATTGTATGCATCTTGGGTTATTATTGATACAATACTAATCCCTTATGTGTGCTGTTTTTCAAGATTTAAAAGTATGAGATACAAGGCTATCTTTATTCAAAGTGGCCGTTGCTACGCTGTACTGTTGCTATGGAGTATTTCTTGCCCTTGTTCAGAAGATGGACAGCTGTAGGCTTACCACACGGAGGAGCCCTTTCTCTCCTGTCTGTGGCCTGAGGGATTCCACCTGAGAGAATCAGCACGCCCTCTCTGTACTGCGATAAGAGTGTGTCTAATCCCATTAAGATAGTAAAAGAAACCAAATGGCGCTGTTGCTTTGGTGGGGTAAATTCACGGTAATGTGCTACCAGTCGGATTTTAAACAACGGGTGGATTTAAACAGGTGGATTTTCTCCAGTAATGAATGAACTGTGGTTGCCTTTGTGAGACAATAATTCAATATTCCATTTAAGGATATGATTGTGTGTGTCTGTCACTATGTCACTATAGGCTAATATTACTGCAGGCCAGTCTTTTGAAGCAAGGGTAGCATAGGCTTCTTCATGCATTTTCCTCACTGTCATTTATTTTAGTCTGCAAACCGTTTTTCTTTTATCTTTCTCATTCACACTGTCCTTTAATCCTCTTTCACCTTGTTCTTCAATAGTTTTCCTTTATTACACTCCATCTCATACATTCCATCTACTCTTAACGTAATGGATTAGCACACAGGCTCAGCATAGCAATGGGGATCCTTTTGAAAATTGTTGAGATATCAGGCGTAAAAGTATACAATAGTGTAAGATTTAAATTATGTATAATTAAGTAGAACTATTTGTGGAATAATAAGACTTCGTTCGGGGAGTACTTTTCAATCAGTGATTGTGATTTGATGTACAGTGATTATAGGGTATATGACTAGTGTGTGAAAGTATACTGGAGACAGTATAGTCCTTGTTTCAGTTTGGAAAATCATGTATTTCAAGTTTCTTTTCTGTGCTGTTTTTATATGTTTTCAGTGATAGTGGCATGCACCGCAGTGGGATCTCAGCTAATGAGAGTTGAGAGAGGAGGAATAGGAGAGGTGAATAGGAGAGGTGAGGAATCCTTTAGAGACCTGATTTTTGAGTCTTAAACTCCTGGATTGTGATACAACATGCCCAGCAACACCCAACATTTCAGCTACATCAACTCAGTGTTGATGTTTAAATGCAGGCTATGTCATCCAGAATGCTTTACTAAATTTGAACTAAAATCAAAACAAAAACACCTGTCCCTTCAATGCCATAGGCTGCTCCCTCAGAAGCTCCACCCCACACATTGGAATTGCATTGTGATGGATATTATAGCCTCACGAGACATCCTGATCTTGTGAGCTTCAGTTTAATTTCAGTGTGAGAGAATCAGTCTGGAAAGACTATTTCCAAGTGTCCGAGTAGCAACCTTTCCAATCAGCGTTGTGTTGATAGCTATATCAACACAATAGTTTAGGTTTGCCGACAGCGAAAACGCAACACTTTCTCATTCCGACCAGACGGTTCATCTAATCAACTGCCAAGTATTTTTTTTAAAGTACCTGCCCTTTACAAACAGTTTCAATGTACAGCTCCCAAGATGGAGTTGTGACAACAATTCATCTGGCATGTCAGATTAAGGATATTAGACCCAATATTCATTTTGTGAATATGGTCTGGCAACGTTGCATTTGGAAGTGTTAATGTGTCATTGTCTAATACTGGGTGTAGACCTCTGGTTCATATTGAAACTATTGAACAGAGTTTATCCAATTGGCGTTGTTACAACTGTTTTGATCGCCTCATCTAGCTCTACTACCATTTTGAAACACAACATCATCTCACCAACCCAATGTGATTGGACCGCCAGTAGGGTGGCTGTGAAACCCTAATGCGAACAGGGTTTCCACCCTATAATCTCAGTAAAATATCAATTGAGCTGAGAGCGGTCAAAGCCAGGCTAAGGATATTGTGCCCATAAGGGCAATTTTAGACAGAAATTGATTAGTGTCCATTTAAGGCATTTAGTTAAACCATTGCTTCATAAACAAGCAGTGTACAGTATGTGCGCTGCATGTGTGAATCTTATTCACATGTCCTGACACTCCTTCTCCATAGTAGAGTTGGCCCATTAACCCCTGCGGTGAGTTTGTTTGAATCCTTGATCACTCCCCGAGTAGCAGCTGTAGGACCGGCTCACATTGTGTAAGCACCACCCCCGGTGCGCTCCACAGAACAGGACCAGAATACAGATGAGCGCAGGGTGGATCCGCTAGCACCACCCCATTACTTCCCATGCGATAATATGTGCTCCACTGTTGTCAGAGGCTTGCAGAGGAGCCAGCAGACACAGCTGTAGTGGGTGTTAAGAGTCCATTCGTCTTTTTGCTCACATACTGCAACTGCGAACCTTTTTCATTCGAGAGCCCTGGCCTCTCCATTGCTGTTATTTGAGAGCCATCTGGTCTCTGCCTGTATTTTTGCTGTCAGGCTATCACTCAGACACACCGCGGGGAGACGGAAGCATGCTAGCATCTCAAACCAACACAATAGCTCTGCTGGACACGCGCACATATGCTTGTGAGTCGTGGAGTCAAATCTCTCTCTCTCTCTCTCTCTCTCTCTCTCTCTCTCTGTGTCTCTCTAGAAGATCATGACAAGGTTATCTACCAAACAAGTCTCCCTAGAGTATTACAGGATTTTGGACTTACTTAAAGAAAAGGGAAATCAATGTTCTCTTCACATAAAACAGTTGGACCAACCCCCAAATCAAGCAGAAGGTCTAGGCTTCTATAATCAGTAATAATATTAATAGTAGCACGTACAGTATATGCCAGGATTAGCCTTAGTACACACCCATTTCATCTATAATATACTTGTTACCAATACTTCTTCAGTTTGTATCGCTCACCTTCCTAACATGAAGTCTGTCCATCGTATAGCATTTGAAGGCCACATACAACAACACCCCACCCCCCCTCCCCATTGCACGCTGTGAAATTCTGTGTTGAACTTGGCTTGCCTACAGCACACACCGCAGTGTTGACTGTGCTGTCAGGTTTCTATGGAGATCACAACCATCCTTATCTCCATTAAACACTGCAGCTCATAGATTATGTATGGCTCATGCAGTGGAGGCTATGTCCTGCCATGCATATTGCAGGAGGATAACAGGGAGATAATTCTCTGGACATTAGGGTTTAGCATTTATACTGGGATTATAGTCATTATTAATTCCTCATCTTTACACCTCCCACACACATGCCTCTCCCTAGTATGAGGAAGGATATGGTTATCAATGGAGACGATATGGGAAGACTAACAGGAGAATGACAAGATCATTGTGAAAAATACAAATAAAGCATGCAAGTAAGTTTTTATTTTAGAGACGCATGCACAGTGTGCCATATGCTTCAAACCTCTGGGGGAATTTACCATGACTTTCCTTGAGCACACATATTTGATTGACAGCTTCAAGCTTGCAATGATATCTAGGAAACTAAGTTACCGTCTTAGAATGTTATGGTGAATGCTGTTTCATGATCTGAAAAGCAGAGATATATCAAGCAACAAGCTAAGATGATTGGAATGTTACAGAGAGAGAATAATTCAATCTAATGTCATATTTATGATTCATTATTGGTTAATTGCATATTAATACATTAAATTGTAATTTCATTTTCTCTGGTAATGAGGATGGACCTAATGAATACACCATTCTGAGCAGTTATTTTCAGAAGATGTTTGACATACATATTAGTTTTCATTGTTATGCTGATGATGCCAAGCTTTATATGCCCCTGAAAAAAATGCCTAATCTCAGAATTTTAGAGTTATGCCTTTTGGAAATAAAACAATGAATGTATTTAAATGTTCTGCACCTGAACCCCGATAAGACATGATGTTAATTATTGGACCGGCCAGGCATAGACACCTGTTAAAGGAAGACACACTTTACTTTGACAATTGTAATGTTACTCAGAGTAGTCAAGTCAAGTCAATTTTATTTATATAGCCCTTAATCACATTGCAGTCTCAAAGGGTTTTACAACCTACATTTCACATG
>JAOEGT010053512.1:0-19087 GCA_025447795.1 Speoplatyrhinus poulsoni | reverse complement strand
GATGAACTGCGATGATTCTTCACTGCAAAACAAATCTACCTTTGGGTATTAATAAAGTTACCTACCTACCTACCTACAACGCCCGTGACTGGCATTGTTCTGCACAGCTCATTGTGTTTGACCCTGGTATGGGGGGAAGGGGTACAGATGTTATGCCCACCGTACTAATCTGCTCACTGTGACCATCATAGCAGATTGGCTCTCTGGGAGCTGGCCTGTGATAGGCCGGTTAGGGTTTGGGAAGATGATTTTAGGAGACAAAATATAATTTTACGATAAACTTTTTTATTAAGGACACATGTGGTCCAGAAGACATACAATTAATAGGAAAGATACAAGTAAACATAAGAAAACAGACGTTTTTTCACCCCTGTATACATGCGTGGTCACAACATGCAATATTAGTAGGCTATATGTATTGCAACATGCTGATTAGATATGTTTTACTCGGTCATGATCGTGGCCATTATCTTGGCCAGCATTTGTGATCACAGTAAAAAGAGAAGTAGCTCGCACGGCTATGTAGGGAGTCATGGGTGAAGAAGGATGACAAGAAGCATTGTGACGGCCTGCGATGGTGGGGATGAGAGCTGTGGCTGGAGGACCACACGACTTCTTCCATTAGTTTAGGGAGATGCAGTGGAGTAGAGAAGAGAGAGCCAATAGCAGATGTTTGTTTTGCTTTCTTTCTGCGCCTCTAAAGACCGAATTGGCCCGACGTGACCTTTGGCATGAGAGTGAGAATAAAAGCAGTGCACTCCAGCTATGAAACTTACTTTAAAGCTGAAACCAGTGTTCCTAAGCTGTGTGTGTGTGCGTGTGTGTTCATGCAAGCAGACATTTGTGTTGTGTAACCCTCCTCTCCTGACATGAACAGGCTCTGTGCAGCCCTTAGTACAGGATGTGACTCAGTATTGACTGGCTGTCAACTTCCTGCATGCTGATTCTTCTCCACTCCTCTCAGGATGTCACCCCCCCCCCTCTCTCTCTCTCTCGCTCTCTCTCTCGTTCGTTTTTTGATAGAGGAGAAGTGTAATGACCGGACTGCAGAGGGCATCTAAGTTATGGGTTATCTCTCCATATCTCCGCTGAGCTGGTGGTCTTCTTTACGAAATTAATAAAACAATAATAAAATCCCAGCTGTATCTGCCCATTCATTCCATCCAGCAATACATGCTCAGGTTCTCCGGTCTCAGGGGGTCAAGGATTTTCCACCCTTGACCCCCAAGGAAAAGAGAAATGGATCACAACGTATCACAAGCAAAACAATGTGTTGTATTCACATTTGATTAAAGATAATAAAATTAGATTAAAAAATAATAATACTAAAAGATTATGATTTCAAAATCATCTAGACATCGTCTGGCAACCCCCACAGGTCTAGACTGTGTCTTGGCCGGTCCTTTGGCCTCGCTTCCACTGCTGTTCACCGCGCTCTGAGTGTGACTCTTCATATTTTCCACCCTCTCTCCAGTTTCCTGAGTGCGGTTTCTTCGGCATGTACGACAAGATCCTGCTGTTCCGCCATGACTTGAACGATGAGAACATCCTGCAGAGGCTCACCTCTGTGGAAGACATCCACGAAGGAGACCTGATTGAGGTGGTTCTCTCTGGTATGTATGAAAGCATGCTTTGCTTTCACAGAATGCTGTTATCTACAGTCCACGCATACACAAGTTTAATTTGCTCATATGCTGTTCAAAATGTGAATTCAAATCTCATGTTCAGTATCAGTACAAACCTAACCTGGAATGTTTCAATAATTAAATATTCACATTTGTAACCTGCAAAGAATTACAATTTGTTCATTTAGTACTATTGTAAGTATTAGGAGAAGGAAGAACTTGTTCAATATACAGTATGTCCAATTAGGCAATTATGCAAAGGATCCGACCCAGGACCTCTCAGCTACACTTCTCAGCTCACTTGCAGTACATTCGTGTGACCTGTGCTTAGGCCTTAATTAAACTCTTAAATGACTTGTGATTTATGTGTGGTTGCAGAAAGCGTGGCACCATCTCTGGCAACATCTAGTTCCCGTTTCACTACATGCAACAAATACTGTGTTTACATATATTGTAGCTAAGCTGATAATATCATTCAGTATTGACCCTCATGTTGAGAACAGTTGTATAATGAAAAGCTTTGTTTTTCAGCATGTTCACCTTGTAGCAACAGAGCAGGTGCTTGGCTTCCTTTGTCATTTCCTGCTGTGAATGATTCAGCTTCCCCTACACTAATACAATAATGAGCGTGCCTGTTCTATTCTGTTGCAGCCTGTTGTCCTCTCACTCTGTTGGTCTGTTCTGTTTGTCCATTGGGAAGCACCTGACTCCCTGGGCTAAATGCTCACCATCACATAGTGCCCTCCCTTAGATCGTCTTTACATTGATGATCATATACACAGCCGGTTTGGTATCTGACACCTAAAGCATGTACAGTATGCTGCCAAACTTCCTTCTTTTTGATAGCAGCTGGTTGGCTCTGGGCCCTCTTTTCTGATGGTCTGACTGATAATGAGTTCTCTCTCTCTCTCTCTCTCTCTCTCTTTGACTTCTTTCTTTCTTCTGCCTTTCTGTAATTTCTCTTACTCTAATAATTCAGATGGACGTGTGTCATGACTCACCACAATATACTGTAGCTAGCAGACATTTCAGGGAAGAGCACAGCCCTACCACATGCCACTGCTGGTCTTAATTCCACCTTTCACCTACTTGTCTTTTTTGATGAGCGGGGTTCATACGTCAGACTGATTTAAGCTGTGTTGGAGAAACACAAGCTGAGAAAACCCACTTTCCCAACCCTTTCATTTTGTACAGAGAAAATATAAACCTTTTCCGCTCCACACAGTTTTCTCTCCAACCAGCCTGTTGTTACACTCTGCGGTGGAGGGAGAGAACCAGTGTGAATACCTTCCTCGCTGCGAGAGGAAGGTAAAGGCAGCTTTTTCTTGGCCCGGCCCTCAAAGGAGAGGGTTTGTTTTGTTGCAGTAAGTGATTGTAGTGGCCCCGCAGAGTGTAAACAGGCCGGGACGCTGTGGACACTGACAGGTCATCTAGCACCAGGGGGATTGAGGTTTGGCCTGACCGACTGTCCGTTCATTTCATTCCCCACTCTTTTCCCACCCAGCTCGGTCCAGCTGGGCGGAATGGTTACTAGCGGTAACCGTTCCGTGCACACATTTCATGATTTGACATACATTAGATTTTTTTGTTTATGCAGAACTTTACATCATGCTACACTTAGTGCTGCACAGTAGCAGCTATGTTCATTTCACTTCTGTCTCACGCTCCGCTCAGGCAATCTGCTGTGTGTGCAAACAGACTATACAGTATTGCATTTCAATACACGATATTGAGCACCATCTGTTTCAGGTTTTAGATATAGGCTACTGTAGTCGTTCTGCTTGTGACGTCATGCTGATTTGATGCTTGACATTGTCTGATGCTGACTAGTATGACAGTTAGGCTAGACGTGTGAAAGGGCTCATGAGTGCCCTCATTCATGTTTCTGTGCCAGGATGCTGTGTTTGCCCCCAGTGCATGTGACTGGCTTCAGTTCTTCTCTACTTTGAAGTTGAACCTAAACACTAACCATAACCATCTAATTTCCCTTTACAATTGGGGGGGGGGGGGGGTAGCTATTATAGTGTTCTCAGTTAATTGAGTGTTTTTTTAAATTGCAAATAAAGAAAAAAAAAGACACAGATCTGTGTAAAAGTGCGTCTAGTAATTTGCTGGTTGCTTTGAGTGTGATCACCTCCATTTCCTATTCAGGCTCACATCTTGAATAACCACAGTGAGTCTGATTGATACAGAGCAGTGAAAATTGAAGTCCACAGAAGTCATGTGTTGTTTTCATCAAACAGCAAAAATAAATATAAAATAAAAACGCTATTATGTCAGTTATTTTTTTATGGAACAGTATTTATGCTTTTTGTTTTTTGGGTATTCTGTATTACTAAAAACAGGTGCCAACTAGAGAAAGCTGACATTCCCATAATTGCAAATGTGGCGCCCTCTACTGAAATAGCATGGCTGTAGCTCTCATGTTGAGAAAGCTGGGCTACAAGTGCACTACATGTTACACTACCATCATTACACATACTGTGTAGTGATCAACTCTTAAAGTTATTTGACTCAACGTACTTTTTTACATAATAAAAAACCTGTCTAAATGTCATTTTTGGTTGCATCAATGCTTTGCCTTCACCGTGTTAAGATAGCTGTGTCATTTGCAGCCCTCGCCACGGTAGAAGACTTCCAGATCCGACCCCATGCACTCTATGTCCACTCCTACAAAGCCCCCACCTTCTGCGATTACTGTGGTGAGATGCTGTGGGGGCTCGTCCGGCAGGGCCTCAAGTGTGAAGGTGAGTGCTCACACACACACACACGCGCGCACACACACACACACACACACATACACATATGATAAGGTAAGAAATGATGGGATGTAACATGATTAGTTAATATAAGATTTAGGTGTTGCAGCAACACCTAAATCAACGTACTGTGCAAAAATGTTTTAAATAATATATGATAGTTATTTAAATAGCTTAAATAATAATTATTATTAAAGGAGAGCCATAACAGTACTCTCAATGGTCACCGGGACATAAAAACTATATGCATCTAGTTGCGAGTCAAATCTGACTTATAAATATTTAAAATAGTTTTTAAAAAGTCGTTTTCGAGAGACATGTTATACGTCTACTACACATGTGCAACAGTTGGCTTGTGTCAGTCCAACTGCACCACTTGTTAAATAGGTTTGTGCTTGGCACGTATGAAGCAGACAATTGTCTCTCTTGCTGCCATATTTGGCGTTTCATAATTCTCCCATAGAGCTCTGTTCAGAATTCAGAAGTGGCATGTGTCCTCGATAATGTCTCTGCTATTGCTACATGACACTATGCCATTATTAGCACGTGTCTATTAATGGCTGGTAAATGCTTACTAGTACTGTCTGTAGTCATATCTCCACTGACAATGTCTTCCACTGTCTGATATCTCCACATTATTCTAAACCCAGTGGTTCTGAAAGGATAGCTCACACTTGACGTCACCTCACTATTAACTGGCAAATCAAATAGTCTGTGTTCTTGTGCTGATGGGAACATCAGCAGGACATATGTACTTCATTAGTCTAGAGCTCAAATTGTCTATATGCATTTATAATTGGCTGTTTTGCTGATCCAGCCCTGTTCTCGCCGGTCTGTTCTTATTGAATCCTGTTGAAACCAGACTTGGATTCAGCCATCACTGACTCATCCACTTATCACGTCTGCACCCTAGCTTGTGCAGGTCCATCTTTTGTCACGGCACGCACGCACGCACACACACACGCACACACGCACACACACGCATGCACACACGTGCGCACACACACACACACACACCACCTCTACCACTCAAAAGATTTCAAGGAGCTACATTATTTATTCAAGAGCAGAAGAAAAACATTTGGTCTACTCTGGACATAGACAGTTTGACATACGGATCCCTGTAGATTTATGAGACGTCAGCTTACCATCACTTGATTCAGTGTAGTTTACAGTATATCACCTGGAAGCTTCATGTATTCTCAAGGGAATTCATTAGGGTTTAAGCAGTACTTGCCACTAGCAGATGGTTGTCGGACAGGAATCCATATCATAACTCTGCGTTAGCCCACCTTGTCATTGTTTCACAATATTTAAACATGCATAAGTAAATCTTGTTAGCAAAACCATATCGTTTTGGGACTTATGTATGTTCTGTGTTTTTAGGATGTGGGCTAAACTACCACAAACGTTGTGCATTCAAGATCCCAAACAACTGTACCGGAGTCAGGAAGAGACGGCTCTCCAACACGCCCGGTCCCTCCCTCTCTGTCCCCAGGCCAATACCTGCTGAGAATGCCGTGGTCATCATGGACGAGGTAAGTTCTGATTGGTGGAAAAAGGATTATTAACATTTGCAGGCTCTGACACAAAAACGTATGAAGGGCAAAAAGACAGTTGGAAATAATGTGGGACCTTCAAACTCTTCCATCTGCCTGTCCCAATCGTTCTGTATTCCTCTGCATGGTTCTCTATATTGCCCTATATTATGTTCCACCTGTTTATTCTCACATCCTCTCCCTTCCATAGGAGGCAGGGAAGAGGATCCCTTCCTGGAGTGGCAGACCCATCTGGATGGAGAAGATGGTGCTGGGCCGGGTCAAGGTGCCACACACCTTCGCCATCCACACCTACACCCGGCCCACCATCTGCCAGTACTGCAAGCGCTTGCTCAAGGGCCTCTTCCGCCAGGGCATGCAGTGTAAAGGTAGCAACCGTGTCACGGTTTGATGAAGATGTCTGTTTTGCAATCAAATATCAATATGGCAGTTTTTTAGTGTTTTTTTTTTCTCAATTTACATTTTTCACTAGATTTAGATTGAATTGGATTTAAATATACTTGTTTTATATGTTGATAGTCATCGTTTTAACGTTTCTCGTTGTCATCCTTCCTTATGATGCATTAGACTGTAGGTTCAACTGCCATAAGCGATGTGCTTCGAAGGCACCAAGGGATTGCTTAGGAGAGGTGGTCTTTGATGGAGGTATGTGACAGGTTTTAGCTATATAATAATAATAATAATAATAATAATAATAATAATAATAATGGTAACAAAAATCTTTGTTGTATTAGTAATGTATGAAGCACTTCATTATCATCACCATGAATTATAGATACAGAAGATAAAACAAAGGTGCTATACTAACAAAGAAAATTTAATTACTTTTACCATGTAATTGTGTATTTAAAGGGCCTTCAAGTACGCTATGTTTAGTCTACACTTTTATTTACCATTTTATTCTGTTTATCTCACTTTCTGTGTTTTATTTCTGTTGTTATCACATGTATTTTATCTTATGTAAAGCACAATGTGTTGGGCCATTTCTGTGAATGTGCTGCTATACAAATACAGTTTGACTGACTAGTTGTTGTTTGGTTGATAGAGCCAGCCAGCCCGGGCCAATATTCTGATATTGAAGGGAGGGGACTAGACGACCCAGAGGAGCCTTCTACTCCAGAAGAGAAGATGTTCTACATGGACTCTCCCTTCCAGGACAGAGAGAAGGATGAGGAATCCATCAAGATCATTAGGTATGAGCAGATGTTTTTTTTTATTTTATTTGTTGATGTTTACTTATTTTTGTGAGTGTTAATACATTGATGGGAAGCTAGAGAGTAGGTAATTTGAAGACATGTTTCACTTTTAATGTCTTTGCTGTGGCCTGAGATTGTTTGTGTGTGTGTGTGTGTGTGTGTGTGCGTGTGTGTGTGTGTGTGTGTGTGTGTGTCCAGTCCTTCTACTATCACTAACATCCCCCTAATGCGGGTGGTCCAGTCCATCAAGCACACCAAGAGGCGGAGCTCTACTGTGGTGAAGGAGGGCTGGATGGTCCACTACACCAGCAGAGACAACCTGGTAAGGTCCAGAACCCCTTTATGACCCCTCCATACCATTACTAGAACCCGTCATGACCCCACCATACCACCACTAGAACCCGTCATAACCCCACCATACCACCAGAACTCTGTCATGACCCCACCATACCCCCAGAACCTTGTCATAACTCACCAGAGAACCACATCCTCAAATCTGCTGGGGTTAGCTTCTGGGCAAAAGACCTTTCTGTAGCCTTTCAAATGTTTCAACACACTTGGTTTGAAATGGAATACATTGAATACCAGTATACTGCAGTGTTTATTCTATATTTCTGATAGTTAGCATCATTATTTTACTATGGTTTTGTTTGGTAGTGCTTTGGTCTTAGTTTTGTCTTATAAAACAAGTAAAAAATATAGGCAAGCCTAATTCAGCTGGCCAAACATTGCAATGTATTGTTTTTCACATTCCCTTCCTCAGAGGAAGAGACATTACTGGAGGCTGGACAGCAAGAGTCTGAGTCTGTTTCAGAATGACACCGGAGCCAAGTTTTACAAGGTACCCATACCTTTTTAATCATGTTCCTCATTCCAAATCTTATACTGTAGATTTGTACGGTCATAAGTGAACTATATTATAATATACCGCTTCCCATTGCTTTACCTACTGTATACTACCGCCTAACTCTTTATTATGTGTCTATGTTTTCATAGTATTTAATTTCTCATAAATATAGAAGGTTTATGCTAATTGGATCTGCCCACTGTTTGTCTGACTAAGAGTTGCTGTTGTGTAGCAACTGTAAACTATACTGTGGTCAGTCCAGCTGTCTGAAAAATCCCCTGTGGTTTTTACACTGACACCAGTTTTGCTTGTGTAGAATGCGAAAGTCTGTAGCTTGCTAATGATGCTCTTTCATTTAGCCACCGTGTCAACTGTACACGATTGGACCTTCACAGTGGTTTGACATGGGATGGGTCTAAAACTCTGAATTATATGATTATGAGACTTATGAGTCAAATATATCATATCCTTTAGCACTATAATATTATTGTTATTACTATTATTACAAATGTACTTTGGTTATAATAATTGTAGAATGGATGCGCAATACTGTATACAGTATTTCTATTTCTTTTTCTTTTTTTTGTCATAATGCTAATATTTTGACTTTGACTAATTACTCTAATTGGTAAGTGATCCATGTGATTTAAATATTCTACATTCTACAATGATATGTTAAATGTATTAACTGTAGCTTTGAACAGTGTGGGACACTGTCTTGTCAAGATCCTGCTACTGTTTTCAATAGCTCAGTAATTAAACACTGGGACAGGGAGGGAGAACTGGCCGGCAACATAAATACTTCCACATGGAGGATTTTTGTGAGTGAGTTGGTGGATTGGGGGTTTATTGGGTGGGTGGGGTGTGTACAATGTGGGTTTTAGGTAGGAGTGGCTGTGGAAGCGTATGCACATGTTAAAGGTGAAATATAATTTACATTATTTTTTTTTTATCACAGGATATTAAAAGTAGATTTGTCGATAGTACGTAGCTAACAGCCTCTGCAGTACTTCTAGAAAAGCATTCTAAAACAGTGACTGTTACAGTTACTGCTAAACATGTTGAGTACCTTGAGTTGCATTGCAAGAACCTAGAATATATCAAATTCTTCAGTAGAACAGTTTATAATGAGCATAATAAAATGAACACTATGGAGAGAAATTATCTCTCCTCTCTTTTTTTTGGTGCTATGAGGTAGAGGTGTCAGTAGGCCAGGAGTCCAGATGGGCTCTGAAGAGGTGGGTCTCGAGTTCTCCTGTGAAAGCTGGGCAGTGACTCTACTCTCCTGAGTCGGGAAGCTCGTTCCACCATTGCGGTGCGAGGTCAGAGAAGAGTCGTCGCATTTATATGCTTCCTTTGGTATTAAAGCAGCTGTGCCAATACTAACTCTATGGGTAAACATGCAAACCACTACGAGGAGGTTCCTCTATTCTCTACCCATGAAATAAATTCAGGCTCCATCTCTTGAGGGTTAAAAAAAAAAAGATTAAAAACGATAATACGGTATTTATTCATAGAAATCAATAATTTTTTCATCTGTTAGGACACCAATGTCAGTAAAAACCTTGACCGTAGCTTCATTACATCAAAGTGAAATCAAATTCCGTTGATAAATTATTTTAGAAAACTGGAGTGGGATTAGTAGTTCAAGATCTATTTCTTTCACTGTTCCTACAGTGAAAGTTTACAGCAGTATGTATTATCAACTTAGCTCCAGTATGCAGAATCAGAGTGTTTAAGGTGTACTGTATTGATGTATTATGCATTCAGTTAAATTGCTTTGCAACTCTGTATTTTAACATAAATACACCACCAAGAATAGGGTGTATTTGCTGGTCACTTCATGTGGTATTTTATTGCATTATTAAACAGATTGATTTTTGTGGTTTTTAAATTATAATAAAATCAGAATAAAGTGTGGTGCAGGACAAAAAATCTGTATTAATGTACAGATAGCATAATCATTGTCTAACATATAGGTTCTGCTGTACCTGGGTTTAATGTACTGTACATCGTAAAACCACTGCATTTCTGGCATTGTTTATAAGAACATGGCTGCTGCCCCCATCCTCTTCACCTCTCTCTCTCTCTCTCTCTCTCTCTCTCTCTCTCTCTCTGCTTCTCTCCCTCTCTTCCTGCCTCCTATCTGATTAGCGAGGGTCGCGTGGCAGCTTGCTTGGCGGGCATGGCAGACATTTTCTCCATTTGGAAGTCATAAAGGCGTTTTAAGATGAGCACCCCAGTACTTGTGGCTTTCTCTGAAGGACCCTTTATGGGGTATGGGGGCTTCTCTCCATCTCTGCCAGATTGATTCCTGTCACACTTAAGTGTGCACCCACACCAAACACACACACACACAAACCCACACGGTACACTATCCTGGGGAACAGCAGTTGCCGTGTCTTTCGTCTTCTGGCGGCTAGCGGTAGCGCCAGTTGCTGGTGCTCAGATGGGGCCCCGGGCAGGCCCTGCCTTGTAATCAGGGGAGCAGAGCACTCACGGCGCCACGAGGGCCCGCTCACGTGGCCCGTCTCTGCTAACCACAAGCACTTCATCTGATACTCTGTGGCGAGCCACGCAGAAGGGACGGCGCATGTGCACGGCCCTCCATTGGCTGCTGTCTCTGAGTGTTGTTGATTTTTTTTCTCTCTGCTTCTCCTCCCTCCTTTGATTTGACAGTAAGGTTAGCGGCGATTGGGGTGGGCAAGGGGGGGGGGGTATTTTTAAAGTACTCGAATTGCTGCTTCTGGTCGCGCCACTTCAGCGTGTGTCTCCAGTTAGAGCGAGAGGGAAGAGAGGCGGCCCGAGCTCTGACTGGTTTTCTGCTGATTTCACTTTTGCAACAGGCAGGGAGTCGTCGGTCGTTCTGCAGTGAGTTCATTGTACGTGTCAATTAGAAAGTAAAATGAGTTTAGGGACTACTGAAAGACTTCTTTCTTTCTTTTACTTATTTACTCTTTTATTTATTCTTTTATTTATTGATTTATTCTTTCTTTCTTTCTTTCTTTCTTTCTTTCTTTCTTTCTTTCTTTCTTTCTGTCTATCTTTCTATGTTTCTATCTTTCTTTCCTACTAATTGTCTAATGAAATTTGCTGTTGTTTCCCACCGTTCCTTCTCCACAGGGAAGCCTCGCAGCACAGCCTCGGCACACGGATTATAACCTCTGTCCTTCCGCAGGAGATCCCCCTGTCTGAGATCCTGCAGCTGGAACAGTCCGGAGACTACAGCAGCCTGGCCCAGGGCAGCAACCCCCACTGTTTTGAGGTGCTCACGGCCACCATGGTGTACTACGTCGGGGAGAACAACGGCAGCCACTACCACAGCCCCGCGCTGGCGGCGTCCGGGGTGGGCGTGGAGGTGGCACAGGGTTGGGAGAAGGCCATCAGGCAGGCCCTGATGCCTGTTACGCCCCAGCCCAGTTTTGCCTGTGCCACGGGGCAAGGCAAGGACCACAGTAAGTAGATCTGGTTATCTCTGGTTCTCTGTTTGAGCATAGGATGGTGTTTGTCATCGCATATCTGCACCTGGTGTATTGTGAGTTATCGGCTATGCAGAGCATGCTATGCCACTTGTCTTCATTGTATTGTAGTGAAAGCTGTTTTACAGCACCTGACATGACACCCTTAGGATATTGTTTCTGATGTGGCCCACTGAAGGGTGTGGTGTAAGTGTTTCATGATCGGGTCTGTCTTTGCTCATGGCTCAAAGCACTGCTGTCTGTTGGTCAGGGAAGGTGAGCCTTTCAAATTGATTTCTAGATATGAGTCAACAGACATGTCCTGAAATGACTGTGGGGAAACTGAGCTGGAGTTTTAGAGGTCATATCGGGACATATCTTCAGTTCTGTCCTGACTCCTGAATTGACCTTGGTCTTCAGCAGTCATGAGGAAGACATTGATGTTGACTGCAATTATGAGTATCAAATGGCACTGGTACTGTAGTTATTCAGCTTGTTTAGTTTACACTGGCTTTTAAGTACCTTATCTATGGTTTCCTTCCGTTTGAGCACTAAGGTTACCTGCATTATTGCAGTTAGGTATAGGGCTTCAGGTTTTGATAGCAGTCTCCTGGGTAATATAGAACTGAATTATGAGACAGAAAAGGATTCTTTCTGCGACCACATGCTATTCATTAATGATAGCTGTGTTCATTATCAGAAGATTGTTTAGAGGGTTGTTGCCCCATTGTATTGCATTGTGTTTACCACACTAAGCAGTAATGTTAACTATAAAATCGAAGGAAAAAAAATAAACATAACCCTTGTAGTCGTTTATGTCTGTTTCGTGTTTTATTGTGTTAGTGACTAGGGGAATACTGTATAGCCGATGCCTACCAATAGTCAAATGTGCTCCATGAAGCAATACTCTTGATCAATCCTTCCTCTGTAACAACCAAGAGAGTAATCCTTTTTTGTGAGGTAACATGTTAAACAATTGACTCTTCAGCTTTCGCAATATTAAAATATTAAGTCCAGACTCCTGACCTTCAGGAGGAAATATGGTTTGGTTGCTGTGTTCAGCGTGAAAATTTTCATGTGACCTTTTTGTTGGGATATGCACAGTGATTTCCCCACAATGCAATGCGGCCTAATGTCAACCTCCCCAGCTCTACAGGATTATCACAGTCTTTATGTCGGCCTAATTTCTTGCATACAAAATACGCATAAGTTTCTGTCCCGAATATAAAATTACACAATGGGGAACGAGACTAGACTTTTTAGCAGGCAGAAGATGAATGCTAACAAGGCTGGTACCAGTGACCAGCATAAAGCCTAACATAGACTTTATGACTGCTGCCCCCTGAGTGAGTTTATAATTCCAATTATGAAATACAGCACATATTTAGTCACACATAACTTCCCAAATCAATTTTATAGCCTATTATTGCATAATAAAATGCTGCGATATGGCACATTGCAAGCAGCTGTGATTAACATTGCCCTGGTGGTGGAAAAACTAAAGTATGCATGCAGGCAATCTAGCATTCCATAAGGATTACAAGCTGTTTAATGTGATGTAACATGGCGTGTAAAGTTGTTGAATACGAAAGCGCTGTGTTTCCCGTTGCAGAAGAGCTGTCCATCAGCATATCTGTGTCCAACTGTCAGGTGCAGGAGAATGTGGTGAGTGCTGCATCAACATAACGTCTGTGTGGTTTATACATATCTGCCTTTGTCACGGTACTGGTAGGTACAAGGCCCACATTTGCCCGCTGGCAAAGAAATGTTGCGATTTGGTTCCACTTCCTCCATTCTGCAGTGAAACTGTGTTTTTTTTGGCATTGCCAGAAATATTCTAAGGAACACAGAAGTCACCCCATTGTTGATGATGAAATACCCCAGAATTCTTGCCAGCAGTAAATGTGGAAACAATAAAGTAATTAGCCAATGTTCTTCTCTGTGTAGGATATTTCCTCAGTGTACCAAATCTTCTCTGATGAGGTGCTGGGATCTGGCCAGTTTGGCATTGTATACGGAGGTATGTGTTAATTCAATAGCTGTTTATACGATTCTGGGAACCCCCGTGAGTCCGAAGAGTTCCTCATGCACCGTAACGTGCCCCACAATGCAGGCAAGCACAGAAAGAGTGGAAGAGACGTGGCCATCAAGGTGATAGACAAGATGAGGTTCCCCACCAAGCAGGAGAGCCAGCTACGGAACGAGGTGGCCATACTTCAGGTAGGAAATGAGACAGTAACACCGTGCGCTGGACCTGTGCACGAGGGTCTATAGCATGTCAATGCATGGTACTGCACAGCAGTGCACGCTGACTGTGGCTTGTGCGCGTGCAGAACCTCCATCATCCTGGCATCGTCAACCTGGAATGTATGTTCGAGACGCCAGAGAGGGTGTTCGTCGTCATGGAGAAGCTCCACGGCGACATGCTGGAGATGATCCTGTCCAGCGAAAAGGGCAAGCTGCCCGAGCGACTTACCAAGTTCCTCGTCACGCAGGTCTGGTTTCCAAGGCCGTGTCCCTGGTCTTCGCCCTTTCTAAAAACTCGTTCTGGTTTCCAGTTTGTCTTCACTGCCATCTTGCTTCCTACCCTTGCCTGCGTCTTTCCTCTCTCCTAGTGTCCTTTCCGCCTCTCCATTGCATCTGAGGCGTGTCAGTCCGCTGCGCGTGAACCTCTTGTCTCCGCACCGGCCCTGTTTATTCTTGCGGCGAGCAGCTGTGCGGGGACAAGGGCTTGTTAATGGGTAGATTGGCCTGGACTGCATGCGAGGCCGCTCCCTTCCAGTGGATTACAGCCTGTAGCAGCGCGGTGTGGCTTTGCGGCCTGATTAAAGGGGCAGCTCGCCCCTGAGCCTCAAGTCCCCGGCACCAAACAGGAGCAGGACCATTACCATCAGGCTCATTAGCTGCGGTGGGGCCCAGTTCTGATGTGGCCCACAGGACTTCTGTCAGAGCCAGGGTCAGGATAGGAAGCCAGGCGTACTGTGGTTTGGTGCAGTACAGCGCCGTGGACAAATAGCATGCAGCACGAGTTTATACCCGGGCTAGAGAATGTAGATGAGATGAGATCATATGTCCTCGTGGTAAGGTGCCGGTCAAGATGGAACGGTTTAGGGGAATTGGCGTGCTCATACAACGTCTTTTTTTCCACCGTAGATTACACCACATTGATTATACAAACATTACACTGTTTAGACAATGTGTAATATACATTCAGACAAGTGAGTTTGAAAGCTAAATATGGGCTTTTGGGTACTTTGTTTGAACTAGATCCTGGTTGCCTTGAGACATCTGCACTTCAAAAACATTGTTCACTGTGACTTGAAGCCTGAAAATGTACTACTGGCATCAGCAGAACCGTTCCCTCAGGTAATCATGTTGCCGTGTGCCTGTGTGTGTACTGTGTGTGTGTGTGTGTAGTAGATAGGTAGGTAGGTAGGTAACTTTATTAATACCCAAAGGTAGATTTGTTTTGCAGTGAAGAATCATCATTTCTGTGTGTGTGTGTGTGATTGTCAGTACAGTATACATAATGTCACAGAGGATGTGATAGAGTGACCAATACTGTATAGCTTCCATGCCTCAGTAGGCCCCACGGTGATATTTGGAATGATAAATTGCATTTGGTTTCTGTATTTAAATAAGTATATCTGCCAACAGTAATTTAAAATACACCATACATTTGGTTCACTGAAACTCCTGAACGGCAGCATGCAAACACACACAAACACACTATTACTGTAAGGGTATTTAATACACCTCAAATTCACAAAATATCACAACAACAAAACAACACAACTCCCTAGGCTCAGTGTGTGGGGCAGAGCATCTGAGGGATATGCCAATGAATAGAGAGATGTTTGCCTTGATTTGAGTTCGAAGTCAGCCAGCCCTCTCGAGAATGACCCTTCCTTCAATGTAAGGAAGCCGTGTAGCTTAAAGTTTTGTGCATGTCCACGTCACTCAAAGCTCTGTTTGTTTGCCCCGCCACAGGTAAAGCTGTGTGATTTTGGCTTCGCACGTATCATCGGCGAGAAGTCCTTCAGGCGCTCAGTGGTTGGAACGCCTGCGTACCTTGCCCCCGAGGTGCTGAGGAGCAAAGGCTACAACCGCTCCCTGGACATGTGGTCCGTAGGGGTCATCGTGTACGTCAGCCTGAGTGGAACCTTTCCCTTCAACGAGGACGAGGACATCAACGACCAGATCCAAAACGCTGCCTTCATGTACCCACCCACTCCGTGGAAGGACATCTCAACTGAGGGTGAGCGAACAGGTCGTTTTAACTCCGATATAGCTGTGTGTATTTTATTAAATGCTCACAAATACGACATACGACATGTTTCTAATTTACATGGGAAGTTTAAATCAGTTTGGAAGAATAATTAACCAACCAGCTGGCAGACCTGACAAACAATAAACAGACATGTTAGTATAGAAGTATGACTGTGTTGTGCAGTGCAAATGATGAATGATCATTTAGACTTTGAGTCGTTTATGTTATTCTATTCACATGCATTTTCATCGATTGTCTACTTTAGTGACTCAAAGATAAAGATAAGTGATAAAAGGGCACTTAAAGATACATTATGAGTAATAAACAGTGATGATGATGAATCATGAAACCCATTATCTCAGATTTTATCAAATCATCTTTGGATTTATATTAACCCAATTATAATTGTATTGCACTGAGGCCTTATAAGAGTGATTGTCAAACAGCCACATAGCCATTGTCCCCACCTACATGTCTGGGCTGATCTGCGTGGCTTCACCCGTTGTGGCTGTGTGACCTTTCATCTGACCTTTATCTTAAACACTGTACGGCTGCCAAATCTGCCCACATAAAGTGCGTAAATCATTTTAAGGAGGGGGTTAGCAAGCTTTAGCCAGCTAACTAAACACTGAAACTTTTTCATTTTCATATTTTGCTCTACGCCTACCTCGATCATGGTTACATATGCAACTTGGTGGTCAGTCTTCTTAAGACTCAGGAGTTTGTTATTGCATTCTACATGTAACGTTGATGTACTGTACTCTTTGGTCCACAGCCACAGATCTGATCAACAATCTTCTCCAAGTCAAGATGAGGAAGAGATACAGTGTGGACAAGTCCCTTAGTCACCCTTGGTTACAGGTAATATTTTCACAATCACTTTGTTTCATCCATAACGTCACATATCATTATCATATCATTTGTGTTTGGAAGTCCCCTTGAGCCAGCATTGCAATAACAAGTGATAATAAGATGACAACAATTGAGATTCTGAGTTTGGCTAGAACCTGCCCTGGCAGCACAACACAAACACTCATGTGCTCGCATTGTTATCTACCTCTTTCCCTGTGTGGTGTGGTCTTCTGTTGCATGGGTCTATTTCAAACATATGTAAGCAGTAAGGCAGCACAAATAGATGTGTGTGCCCAGGGATGAACTCAAAACACAAGTGAGGGGGTGTTGGGGATATCGTGGAGGGTGTGTGCTCACGTAGTCTTGATGTTTCTCTTTGGCCTAAACAAAATGAGTGTTTTATCTGCAGTAGCAGGGGCCTAACAGTCCGTGCCCTTGTTGCCCAGGACTACCAGACGTGGCTTGACCTCAGGGAGTTTGAGACACGAAAGGGGGAGCGCTACATCACCCACGAGAGCGACGACGCGCGCTGGGAGGAGTATGCTGATGAACACTGCCTGCTCTACCCCCAACACTTCATCATGTCTCCCAACTTGGACGACATGGAGGAGGACCCCTAGTGGCCTGCGGGCTGTACTACAACATATGTATTTCAGACTACGAATGTAGCAGGGAATATTTGCACGGACCTTCGCAGGCATGCGATTTTCCCTGGAAAAAGCCAAATGCCAAGAAAACCGAGATGAAGGTGGTGTCGGCCAGTGCTGAGGCTCAATTGTGTTGAAGTTCTTGCCGTGTATTTTGGCGCACTGATAAACAAAGTGAGAAGGTGGAAACTTAGTGGTATAAGGTGGAAACGTGTGCTAAAGCAAGGCAGCCAAATAACTATGTGAAACTCTGTGAAAGAGGGACTTTTTTCATTAGTTTTGCATCACATGAAAGTTTTCCATGGATATGTCTATTTTCATGTAACTGTAACATTTTAGCTTTACTACTAGCAAATCTATTTTGTAATTACACGTAATAATATGTCTCTGCTCTTTGTCTGAGACACGGAATTGCAGACCGAGAAAGCATACCCCAGGAGCAAAGGGCACTTTTCACAAGGGATCTACCGAATCTTCACTGGGAATTTATATGTAGGTTTTGGATAACTATTGTGTTTAAATTTCAATACTCAAACCTTGTGCGTGAAACTGCCCTTTGATGGCAAGAAACTGGAACTCATTTATATGTCTGTTTTAAATGTACTTTGTGGTAGATTTGTTGCACTACACTAACAGTGAACACAGCCGGTTAAAGGCAGGATGAAAGAAAGCACTATTTGCTGCTCAATCAGAGCAGAGATTCAAGCACATAACCAGGGCCATGGTGGTGGTCGTGGCAGCGTTGGAGGAAGCCCCATCATTTGACTTTTAATCCATTATATACATTTTCTCATTTTAATTATATTATACAAGAACACCAGCATCAATTCAGGATAACGTGGCTGCTGATTATATGCAGGTCAAGGTCAAATTAGTTGCCAAACAAGTGCCAAACGCTGAACCAATTAGCCCCAATAGTGCAAAAATCAGAATCACCTACAATATGTTAAAAAGTAAATACTTTGCAAAACACATTTGTGTTTTGTTCTTGCCTTCCTTTCATTTGTTAGTCCTGAGTGTTCTTGAATGTGACTTATGGAAAATGTGTGATTTTTGGTGCTTTGGGTTTTAGTTTTGAGGTGGAAGAACTTGTGTTTTAACAGATCAAAGATGGATTATATCTTCTGGGAGTCATTATTGCAATGTGTGTCAATGTCAGACGTGAGCTATTTTAATGTCTGTACATTAAACAGATTGAACACAGTGGTTCTTCCCTTTGGCTCTACTGGTATGTTTTGGGAGTATGGTTCTGTTTCCTCATTCTGTTTCCTGTCTATGTTGCCACTGGTTTGGCAGGTGTCTGTTTTGTATATTTCAGTACAAATAAAAACCAAACTTTTTTTACTTTTTTTCTTCCATTTAGTTTTTTTTAATGACTTTTATGACCTTTATTTGTTTATATATATATATATTTGTTTATATATATATTTGCCTTATAATTCTGTTTCTCTGTATGAGTGTTACTAATCTTAGGCTTGACATTGCCTGAGAAATGTGGAGACAATGAAAAATAGTTGTAATATTCATGTAGGTTAACTGTCAAGGGTCACTGAAAAACAACACCCTCTAGTGGAGAGACAAAGAAGTAGGAATTTCACTTGTATCAAGATCATACAGTATGGCCTACAGAATCTCATCCCTCTCAGGAATATCATAAAATGGGATATTTTAACTTCTTTCCCTTCTTTGAGAAGAATAATACATTATATATTTTTATGTTTTTAAAGAAAGACACAGAGGAAAACTATATTATACAAAGACCTGTTTAACTGCCAGTAAATTGCCTACAGCACTCATACATATACAGTATCTCACAAAAGTGAGTACACCCCTCACATATTTGCAAATATGTGAGCATATCTTTTCATGTGACA
>JAOEGT010053501.1:0-19092 GCA_025447795.1 Speoplatyrhinus poulsoni | reverse complement strand
TGTCAGTCGGATTCAGGAGTTCCTCAAAGTGTTCCTTCCACCGCCCAATTACCTCCTCAGTTGAGGTCAATAGTGTCCCATCCTTACTGTACACAGCTTGGATGATACCCCGCTTCCTACTCCTGAGGTGGTGGACGGTTTTCCAGAAACACTTTGGTGCCAACCGAAAGTCTTTCTCCACAGCTTCTCCGAACTTCTCCTACACCCGCTTTTTTGCTTCTGCTACGGCAGATGCTGCAGCCCTTCGGGCCAGTCGCAGCTTTGTGCTTGTGCTTAAACTAAATATGTCTAAATACATCTTACAGGCAGCCATATTGGCTTAAGCTACAACTACACAAAAGGTGTGGAATAGTGACTTGGAGTGGTCTAGCAACAGCCTAATTGTCTTTTCTGTCGTCGCGATTGTGGGTGTTCCACGCACGAGCGCATGGAACATAATAGGACGCTCAGATACCTTCTGAGTCTGTGCAGACACCCGAGAAAACAGAGAGGAAGTTGCAGTACTTGACAGCTAGTAAAGAGCGAACCACAACATTGACAACACAATCTAGTAGCCTAGTGCTTGCGTTACCATATATAGGCCTTTCTATGCCTTTTGTTAATTCAAAAGTAGAATAAATGAAGAAGAGAAGACAAAGGATTCGTAGGAAATAGAACAGGTCAGCAACACGGTGCATATCCCTATATTTGCCATGATGTGGAGGTATCATGTTTCCTTGACCTCTAACTGACGATTCAACATTTTAATTGCAAGAAAAAGTTGAAACAGCATCGGGTTTCGGTTGCTAGGAGCGGTCGGTCCAGCAGCTACACCAAAGAGTCAACCAGCGACCTGGCGGTATCTGTTGATAAGCAGTCGCTCCAAAACGCACAAGCAAAAATCACTGCCGTGTAGTTCTAGCTGTACGATCCCTTGATTATTTGCCACGTTTTGCCACAGTTCCCAACCAGGCTGGAGAAAAACGCACATTCTAATTTGTCTCAATGAAACGACTCCTGAGAGACGCTGGTTATGACAGTGCATCAGTGGTTTATGTTGCTAGAATACCATCAACTTGCAGCCTAAATATGATGTGCATGGAGGGAGATGAACAAAGCTATGAGCATGGCATGAGTAATCAGCAATAACAAGATCCAGTGTGAGATGAAGGAAAACACTGCACTCATACAATTTAATCTTGGAAGGTAACGGAACATGAAAGTAGGTCTTAGTTGGGAATGAAAAAAACAGATGTTGACTGAAGAAGAATAACTCACCTTGTGGCGGTCCCAAGCCCCCTCCACCAGGATACATAAAACTAAAGGAAAGGACAGAAACAAGACAGTGACTTTTCTTCATAATGAAGCAGTGGAATACAAACATAAGTTTTGTTTTGTATTATTAATATCCATGACCAGAGAATAAGAATAATCTGCATGACTGTCAGCAAATTACACCACCCTGCTCTCCCCCCTACATTCCTCCTAATTCAGTTGTTGTTTGACACTATTGATACCACAATGCTAGCTCTCTAAATTGTAGCACAGTACTGTTAGCAGCACTGCTGCTAACAGCAATAGCATGAAGTAGCTAATTTAAGCATCTAATTTCAAGATGACTTTCCTACAGTAGAAAAATATAGAATCTACCATGCAGATTCAGATTCTTGAGTACAACTCAAAAGAGTAGGAATGCCACATACACTCTATACTTTGAGAATGTGTACCAACAATAACAGAGACTAGAGCAAAATATAGTATTACAATGGAATTATGACTTTTTTGTTAGGCTAACGACAACAATCTAGGAAAGATTATGGATCACATCTGTTCACCCTAAAAAAAAATAACATTTTAAACAGCTTTTTTTTTTTTAAACACTAGCACTGCTATGCTGACACCCATATTCCAGCAACTAACTAAATAAATGCTGTAGGACAAGTTATTTTATACAGAAAAGCTCTGCTTGAGAGATTGTGTGAAACTTGCATAAAATACATATGATCAAAAATTGAAGTCCGAAACCATAAAGTCAGCTGCCTGCAAGAACTGCATAATTAGTGCTGGCAGGGAATTAGTCTCTTTCTTGAGGATTTTAATAAAGTACAGTGTAACTTTTTGTTAGCATTGATAACACAGTTTCTCTGGTATTAGTCTTGTCTTTTTAGCTAGTTTAAAAAGGCAGGTATTACAATAACCTAGATTCAGACGAGCAAGCTAATTGGACAAGTGCAGATATAGCCTTTGCCTACACACAATTATAGCTTCTGTTAACTATATATCAACAGTGTAAATGTAATTAGATAGATTACCGGTACATGACTATTGGGCTGTTAGACTACGAGAACTGGTTTATTATTACTTTCCAGCATCAAGCAACCACATCTCAACATATCTCTGTGTCAACAGCATGCTTTGTTTAGTCAATCATTAGTGATGGATGCTACTTATTTGTAATATTTAATAACACTCAAGGTCTACATAATCAACATAAAACATTAATAGGCTATAAAACCAATGTTATGTAAATAGTCCATAGACTTGTAGGTCTACTCTGAGCTACAGAGTTCTAAGGTTATTCAGTTTCATCTGGAGTATCAGTATCACCCGTGAAGCCAGCAAATTATGTATTATTCAACCTGCCTTCTGCCCCACTAAAGCTCATTATGTCCTAGTCTCTTTAAGTCATGTTGAAAACAGCAGCAGCATTGACAATACCAAATCTACAACACACTGCATTGCAAATTACTGACTGAATTAAAACAAAATCTGGTTTTGAAAAGGAAGACAATAATAGGATGGCATAGGATGACGAGTTTAACAATATTTGATTCTCATATTTAAGGTTAACATTTAAATATTCACATTATACAAAAAACACTATTTATTATTATGTCATTAGCCTACTAATAAAAAAGTTAAGGACAATGACTAAACATATTTTGATCTTATGCTTTAGGCCCAAGTATGTGGCTGCTGCCTTAGCCTGCCTATTATAAGCAATTATAACCCACTGTAGGGTTAGTTCTGGTCCTTCTGGGAAAAATTGCCCCGTTGGGCAATATTGAAATGGTGTCCTTATGATTTTAGCATCGACCATGCCAGCTCTGCCATTTTCTATATTTTTTGATAACTGATGATGCCCTTTCTAATCTTGCTTATAGCACTCATTATTAACAATGACGACTATTATATCCACTAAAATTAGAAATTAGGCATTTGCGTCAGCACCAGAGATCATTTTGACAGAACTCGACTAATCCTGTTCCAGGCCTTAGAATCGATCAACTAAGGTGGTCATATAGCCCTGCCCGCCGTCTGGCTACAGCAGTCAAAACTAGTTACAGAGTGACATTTTAACTGGGCGTATATGTAGGCTACCGTAGTGGTCAGCTGATTCTGGTGCCACTAGTACCGAGCCTGGCCTTCTATGCTTCGCCTCCGTTATACTAACTTGCAATACAACCAACCTGCTACCTAGCTAGCTAGCTACGGCAGATAGATACAGTATTCAGCTGACACCTGCCAGCCATGTCATCATCACAATGCCATTGCTTCGACAACAATTGTATTCTTATTACAGTGTAGGCATCGTTTTGGGAGCTGACTGTTTAAGCGACTGCCATTGACTGATGAATTAGGAATAAAACATATATATTTCAGACACAGTTGACTTTAAAAGACAGAAATACCTGCCGCCTCCCCCAGATCCTGGCCGTAGCGCCATCTTGATAACACAGCAGTGCCCAGAAGAAATATTTCGTCAGCAGTGACGACTAGCTGTCATTTCCGGATTTACTGTAATGTGCCACCTTTGTCGCTAGATGTCACTATACGCACAGTAATACTTTCTATCAATTGGCTGATCTGTTGCAGCCTGTGTTGTTAACGTACAGTATGCAAACAAGTAGACCTACGCATTTTGTTCACAAGCCGTTTTAAGTGTTTTTTGTTTGTCAAACAACATAATAGGGAGAAGTCAAGTCAAGACCACAGGACCACGAGGTCCTGTGGTCGTCAACAACCTTTGCCCACCCATGTAGGCCTAGGCTATATGGTATACTGTAGTTTACTATTTTGACTAAATTAAGATAATTCACTGTCGAATTAAATTTTTTTTATTTATTTTTTATTTTGTCTTATTTACCATTCATTCATTCATTACAAAAAAATACACATTGTAAGCTACTAAGCTACTTGCCTTATTTTTATGACACCATCAGCACTTTTTGTTTTGTTTACCTGCTTGAAATAGTTAAGACATTTTGTAAAGTGATGTAAGTGGCACATTCATTGTTACACCAAAGTGTAGTAGCAAGTATGCATCCTTATCCCATTGTTTCACAGATGGTGAGAGATTTACAGCTTAATGAGGGCAGTGTAAGACACTGATGACAAGCCTCTATCTGTCACTTCTCCTCCTTCACTCCTAATTAAGGCCTACAGAAGAATTCAGAGTCCATATCCATGACAGATAGGCTGAGTGCCTTTTTCTTTTCAATTCATTATTAAAACACTTCCATTTCATGCTTTCTTCTGCCTAAATATAGGAAATAATCAGAATTCGATTTATGTAGCAAAATAAATGTGCCCAAAGGAATTTTATATGTAAATGCGCAAAATAAAAGTGCCCAAAGGCATTTTATAAGTGAGTGTGTGTGCACTGTATTCACAAAAAAATAAAAAGCTGCCAATAATAGAGTCGAAACACACAGCATTTGCACATGCAGATAATGTATTATTAATGTGTTTCTGCTGGTAGACCTGAAACATGAGGAGACCCCATCAGCTCCATCGTCCCTCTCTGTAGCCCAGCCAGCCCTTTGACTTCATTCAGAGCACCCAGCATGCACCCTGCTGGGCACACTGGGTTTAGCCAGAGGCCACCCGAGCCAGTGTCTCCCCAGATGGTTAGCTAGGCCGGCTGTGGGCAGACCCCAGAGGAGGTCCAGCAAGGAAGGTGAACATTAACCTCCTTCCTATAAAGGGCATCCCAATACCCTCCATAAATCATTAACCCCTTCAGAACCAAGCCTGTCACAGCGTCAGCATGACAACACCACTCTGTCAGAATTCCTGCGGTCCATCCCCCAACGCACGCACACCCACACACACACATACGCACACACACATGCACACACACACACGCAAAAACACACATTACGCTATCAATCTGGAAACGCAGTCCAGTGAAAACTCTTGTCAAAAGAGACATTGACTTTTGTCTAGTAAGATTCATATTCTCTATACAAACATGTTTGAATTAGTGCTTTGCTTTAACACTAAATAAATCCCAAAAGAACTACACCCAAGCAGCATTTTACAGTATTGTCCTTAGATTACAATTAAAATAACCTGATTGGATGAAACAGATGCACACATGCACTACACACACACACACACACACCGTTCCTGTGTAGGATGTGAGAGTGGGGAATGATTGTTATAGAGTTTAATAACATATATTTGACACACTACAACAATTTACATATGGAATATCTTCCTACTGTCAACCATCTACATGTTAGATTTTTTTTTTTGAATCAGTGGAAGCATTCCAAATTTGAAACGGCTTAGTTCATACCCAACAGGGAGCTGCAAAGGAAGTCAAAGGGTCAACACCAGTTTAACATTGCTTTAAGGTATTATCAATAATACTGTATTTCAGCACTTGATTGTGATAAAGACATGTCTCACAACAGTAGTTGTGGCATAGGAAACAGCAGAGAATTCTTTTGACTTGTATTCTTACACAACCTTATTGTCAAAGCTACAAATGTGAATGTGAATGTTAATGCAGTGAAAACAAAACACAAAATAATAACATAAGATCAAAGATGACCTCACTGTTCAAGTGCCTTACCAAGCTGTCACTGTAGGTGGTATGGTGGCGATGTACGGTGAAGGCTAGGGATTGTTACAGCCAGGCCTTGACTGATCTCCATGACTGTGTGAAGACACACAGAGAACCCCTTGATCAGGGGCCATGATGGAAGGCTCCTCTATCAAAGCAGCCCCATACATGTGTATGTGTTTCTCCATTGAAGGTTGGCGTAAACTGTGTTCGCATTGACCAATTAGCCCTGGCGTAGAGTGGCCTTGTGACCCTTGACCCCTGCAGGGTAGCCTTATCCATTAACCCCTTGGGCCCCCAGCAGGAGCTGATGTAGCGTCCATTCTTCCGAGGCTGCAAAACACACAGCCACATTCACCCTGCAGCTTCCACTTTCTGTCTCTTTGGGTCCGTGCCCAGCTCGCATCTCCTGGTGACCTCTGAGTCGCCACCAGCACAGCATCCAGTGTCGCTGCGTTCATTGCTGACACCATGACCAACAGACACATATTCATGCTCACTCAGAACAACAGCTTCAGGGTTGTGGTTTTCTCTGGTTGGATTCATTCACTCATATCAACAGCCTATAGCTCGTTAATGGCAGGGTCACAGCTAAATAAGCACGTATCATGTTTTAGTGATAACATGTTAACAACAGACTGTAAATGTTGTTTATCTAACTGTAAGCACCTAATAAAACTGCAGCAAAATCAAGTTATGAGGGTATAAATCTTGTGGTCAGCATTGGGGGTGAAACAACAACTGCTGAATGATATCCTATTCTTGGTTGGAAACAACTGGATTGGCCATGACCTTGTCTTTTGTAGCTTAATAGGTTCTCAGTGGAGGATAGACAGATAGTCAGCCCTTGTGTTAGCAATACAGAAATAAACCAGACATGAGACATCTATTGATAATGAGATCATTGATTTGCATTACATGTGCATACTGAGACACTCTCTCCGTGCTGGAAGATAACAGTGCCTAATTTGAATATTGCTGTCTGCTGTTGAAATGCAATTTCATGTGCAGTATGTTATGCTTTTTGTTTATTAAATATTATAAAAAAGTATATGTTAATTAAAATAATAGAATGCAATTTATTTGAATTCAATTATATAATTTTATAGTTCTCTAATTAGAATTTTAGTTTTCTGACAATGTTATACTGTTATATATATATATAGTATTCATTTATTTATTTATTTATTTTTAAAACCAACCTTCTTTTTCTAATTTACTTTCTTTTTCTAAATCTAAAAAAAAAGTGATCACAATACTGAATTGTAATGCACAAATATTTAGTTAGTTATTGATATCAATATTGCTACTACAATTTGCACCCACCGCTAGCTAGGTCATCCATGATATTATACAGAAAACATCGGTTGGCTTTGTTTACATTTTCACTATTTGTGAACAATACACATAAGACAATTATGCATTTGGTTAACAACACGAGTGCTATCTACAATTGCAAATAAATATAGGCCGTCATTTACAGTAAAAACAATGTAAGACAAGTATGGACACCAAAACCTAGGATACTTAACCTAGCATCCTGCATTGTAAACTTTGTGTCTCAAAGAGATGCAAATAGGTCTTTCTGTTTCTTTTAGAACAAAGTAGTAAAAGACCAGCGGTCAGATCTTTAGAGGCATCCCAGGAGCTAAAATCAAAGGCCTCATTGATAACCAAATAGTGCAACATCATTGGATTACAAGGGTACCCTCAGCAGGGCTTCCCTTATAGCAGTCCAACTCAGAAAGAGAAGAGAACATTACTAAGAGCAATACAAACCTCAATTACGTTATTTAAGAAATATGCATTTAAGTAAACATGCATAAGTAAACTATAAAGAAGTCATCAAATAAAGTTTTTTCACTTGATGCATTTTTAATATGAGAAAGGTGGTTCTTTAGCAATTATTGTGACTGTTTAACAGGCCATATATTTCCTGAGTTATTCGTATCATGTCAATTTGTACTTTTGGGTTGTACTATTGAACCTTATGAAACTAAAAAAATGTTCATATAAAAACTATAACAAATATGTCAAGCTCTATGAATTAGCTTGAACTATGATCTGTAAGGTATAGGCTGTAGAGCAAACTGCCAGTGGATCAAAAAGAGTGGATCAAAAAGAAATAGATAATAATACGATTATAACACAACACAGCCATATAACTAGTTAACTGTGGCTGTTTACATTTTAAAGTAAACACCTAAATGTTGCAAAGTCAACTGAAATATATTTCTACAGCCTTTTAGAAGTATTATCAAAGTACATTTAACATATATAGACTCGGGTCCTCAAATTGCAATTTCCAACATTGTTTTAGAATGTATGAGACCGTTGACCATGTTACTATTATTGTGGCCATTATGATCCTCACTACACCCTGAGAGAGCTCATTTAATTTATGGTGGCATACTTTAAAACATACTGTATATTGTGTCAAGGCCCCAAAACCTCTTTGACACAATATCTGACATAAGGAAGCTAATACTACTAATGAGGGTGAAAATAATGGAAGCAAAAACAGTGCAGTGCAGGTAAGCTAAAATGGCCATGCACTTTAGTTCTACAACCTTCAAAGAAGCACTTCTCTTATCATGTAGCTACACCACAAATCTTTGTAGAGGGTCATAAAGTGAGATGTCCCAACATAGCTCACAAAGGTGATATGCATTGTATTGCACATTGTTTTCTCTCTCTCTCTCTCTCTCTCTCTCTCTCTATCAATCTACTGTATGCCACTTTTGTCTATTTTTCTATTTCCCCATCTCATCACTTCCCTCTGACTACACATAATGTATATGCAGAACTGCATGACAAACTGTATTTTCACCTGAGAATGAATTTTCACCACATATCTAGAATAAACATGCTTTGGAAAAATGTACTCTTGATTATATAGCTAGATACTGTGGTAGTTCTGCTGTCCAAAGTCTGTATTCCACAGACAGTGTATCATCATAACCAAATGAAACCATGCTTAGTCCCAGTTGTATATTATAAGAGCTGAAAGAAATACTCCATCCTGGCTGTTTTGGGAGAAAAACAATTTTTACTTGAAATATCAACATTTTCTCATTTTTTAGGTATAAATAATGATTTTAGGTTTGATTTTAATTTTATACAAAAATAATACATTAAGATCCCTCTTAATGAAATCATGTACTCTGTCACATAAGTGTGAGTGCCTTCTGATTAGATGGCAGTATATGTGTCTATAACAGTCACAAACCAACTAACAAAAAATAATAAAGTAATGACCTATATCGTACAGGTGACTAAATCTGCCAAAACTGTGTAGGGGCTTGACTTTGGCTTGCATGAAGCTCAACCATTCTTCCTATAAAAACATGTTAACATTTTTAGAAAAAAGGAACACAGTACATTTTTGTGCCCATCTCCCACCTTCCCTGTAGTTGGCAGTTGAAGTGGAACGGTGACTAATACTGTTTGTGCAGTTGTCTGAAATGCAGGCCTATCCTTTCCTCTAAACATGTCTCCATCACCATGGAATTTGGCCCGAATAGCTCGACCGCTGTCACAACACTCACTTTCATCTTTAGCTGCTTTGCCAATTACCTCGCTAGCTGAAATGTTTTCCTTTTGAATACTTGTCAATGTTTTGGTTGCATTGCAGGGGGTAATGCGGTGATGTATTACGAGGAGTATTGGCAACATTTGCTCTTTGTGGTATGTCTTCACATTTTGTAAGGATGTGGGGGAGGGAAGGCAGGGTGAGTTCCATTCCTGAAATTCACCTGAACTCATGTGCAAACAGTCAGCCTCTCCTACCCTGGGATATGGGGCTGTGATTGCATGCGAGAAGCACACAAAAAAGAAAAGAAAAAGCATGAGTCAATGCTGCCCAGTGGCGGAGCTAGGTTAAATATACGGCCTCTAGACACGGTATGGAACATAATGCTGTACCTACCTAAGTACTCTGGAAATTGTTATACATATTTGTCATATTTGTCATGTTTGTACAGACAGTGTTATCATCACCAACATGGACAGTGCATACAGTATTCTTTCCTGTCCTTAAGCATGTGGAGCATTGTGCATCGTATAATTTATGAAGACATTGCATAGTCCTTCAAAGATTGTCATAATCTATGAATCACAGTTTACACATTGAGCAACAATACACAATGATGATATTCAGACTATAAAATACTAGTAATATCTGCACAAACAAAGAGTAGAGTATAAGTGAATGTAAAATGCAAAAAATGAACACAAAACATGGAAGACTGATTTACACACCAATGCATCAACACAATTAAAACAGGTTTGGTAGTTCGCCGTTAATATGATTGTCGCACAGTTCTGTTTATGTGCAAAGCTATTAACACAACAACCTTGCAGTGGCTGTTCATACGTTCTGCTGCTGATTGCAGAGATGAACTGCATTTGGCATCCACAAACATGCCTTTGGAGTCATTCAGCCATCCCAGCAGCTGGTCATAGTCTTTTGGTTTGAGTGTGCCTTCATGTTTCCACATGAAATCACAGTGTTCACTAAATGCTTATCACAAGAGCGTGATTCCAATTCCATACCATAATGTTTGCTGGCCACATTCTATGCTGCATTTGTGTTTGTTCCTCGGTTAAGTCACAAATGGCATGCGGCTTGGTGTTGTACTGTACAAACTCTAAAGGGAATAGAAAATGAATACTGTTTTCAAAGATTGTGTTTAGAAGAAAAGGTAAATCATGTATCCTTTGTTGATCTCTTATTTTGTGTCTCGTGTATGTGCGACAGAGGAAATCCAGTCTGCTCGCATGGCGGTGTCATGTAATGACCACCTGCAGCATGTTCCCTCTCACATGTCTCTGCCCCTCCGACGCCACTCCTCGCCTTGTTGACTGACTCATCGTCCTGTGCACCGTTTGCCAGCTATTGCGCGTTGTCACGGCAACCACACCGAGAGTGGTTGGAAAAATGTGCTTCGGTTGCTTGGCACCGAGCAAGTCATCAGGTGTGCACTCTCACCAGGCTTGGAGCGGACACTGCAATGGGGGTGGGAGAGAGAGAGAGAGAGAGAGAGAGAGAGAGAGAGAGCGGTGGGGGAGGGGAAAAGGGGACAGTCAGGTACTAAAATCAACCAGTAAACCATGTCCAGTAACACCGGTATCTAACACACCGAATGTCCTGGCTTCTGGGTAGTAAAAAACTCAACACACCACCACAAAAGCTTGTGTGCCACACCTGACTAAATAATACACTCCTCATCCTTCTGCTGACTCTGAAAAGCCAGGTTTCCTTTGAGACGTCTACATTTGTTTCCCTTTTCTCTGGCGGGGTGGAGGCAGTTGACTCTGGAGTGACCCTCTCTCCGGCAAACAACCTTACCTGATAAAGGTGACCGCTTAAGACCTAAGTCATTAGAAGCTGCGCTCTAGAGGTGGGTTTTAAACAGGGCTTGGGTGTAATGAGCGGGTTTCTCAGTAAACAAGAACGTTATAAAGTCTGCGCTTGTCAGTTACAAGAAGAACCAACAGCCCCCTGACTGCACCTTCCCATTCAAATGAATCCCTGATAAGACACCACGTGGGTGAGCCTCAGGTATGTTCTGGAAATGTTCCAATGTATGTTCCAGCTATAGATTCTCAAAAAGCCACAGATCATTCTAGTGCTTCCCAACGTTGGGGGCTGGGTTCCCCGATTGGTTGCCGAATGCAACCTGTCGGCTTTTGTGGGGTTGTGATATTATTGCCAAATACAGTAATGTTCAATTACATTTTGTATTATTATTATTATTATTATTATTATTATTATTATATTTTAATCTGAATACAACCAATTTGAAATCATTTAATATTGAACAGAAATAAATAGTGTTCATCAGCTGTGACTTATCAGCCACTTCTTCTTGTGGATGGGTGAGTCAAAGGGGTTTTAAAACCGCTTTGTTAAGCTATAGACACAACTTAAGGCACGTTTAGAGCAATCATCCTTTTTTGGGGGGCTATCAGGAGTCATGCTCCATTTCAGCGTGGGAAACTAAGCGTGTGAAAGCACTGGGGACAACATTTCAGGCTACAGCGATCACCGCGAGCAGGGAGAAGTTGGAAAAAGGAAGAGCCGTAATTACTGCAAAGCTCTGCCCCCACCTCCCCCAACACACACACACACACACACACACACACCCTATCACTGACTGCACCCTAGCATGGAAGTAAGTAGCGGGACAGCAAGCCTTTGGTTAGCACCGCGGGGGGCTCATTTCCTGATCACACAGACAGGCCTAGCCAGGCAGAAGCAGCTCTCATCAAGCAGAGGAAAGTGAAAAGAGACAACATTAACCAAGGACTGTTCGGGCTGAGCACACAGGAGATTGATTGGACGGCCCTTTCAAAGGAAATGGGAATTGCGAGGAGTGTCCCATCCATGTACCCGTCTCGTCTATTACCTTGGACTGCTTCACCAGCGAGGGCTTTTGAACTCAGCGAGGTCAAACCCAACGTAAACAATATTCCACAAACACAAGCTTGGAAAGGTAGGGGGTGCCCTCGAATGACCGCACAAGCGTGATGTCAGTATGGGATAAAAGAGGTTTCACCCAGTGCAGTGCATTCTACGTGGCCAAACTAAGAAAGTAGTATTTACCCAGGAGAGACCCCCGAGTTGCACCATCTTGCTTCCTGGACCATCCTAATGTGGCAGGAATTAAACACACAATCATTAAATACACACACGCACACACTATTCGGCATGTCCTAAGCTAACTCATGTTGCTTGTGTGTGCTCAGATTGTGTTTAGTTGATAAGAATGGGAGATTTTGTGAAACGGGTTATTGCCCATCAATAGAATGTGTACAAATGCAAAGGTTTGCAAATAAAAACAATAAAACAATTCACAGTAGAATTGTGATTAAAATTGAAATAAATTGTAAAAGTAACATCTGTAAACTGTGTTTGGGGGAAAGCATATGCAGAATAATGATTATTGCCACGAGCATGACACGCATAGACTGATTAAAACAGGACCATTACACTATATCACACTAGTACAGCATGCAGTGTGTAATGTGTGAATAACAGTCAAGCACTGACCGCTTTGCCGGAGGACATGGAGCTGAGCGAGCTGATGCTATTGCTGTCTGTCACCACCATGGCTGAGGGGAAGCGCGAGGGGTGGGAATATTGTGGCGGCTCCTGCTTATGGGCATACACTGTGGAAGAAGACAGCAAAGGTCAAATTCACTACTGTGAACACATTACACTATAAACCTCCTTTACTGCTATTACATTCGAATCATATAAAGTGTTGTGTTTATTTAACTTGGATTGCTGTTAGATAAATCAACCATTCATTTCAACTGTCTGTTAGTGGGTGAAGTCAGAGGCAGACATCCTGGGGTGTTTTATTCCCTTTACGTTTGAAACAGCTTTGATACTTTGTACAAATCAATGTAAATGAGTTGCACATGCTTTGTACAGTTAAAGGTTGTAAAGGTTTGTAATTAAACCACACATAGGTGGAGGCGTACGCGTGCGTGCGTGCGTGCGACTGACTGTGTGAGTGCGTGGTCAGGAAGGACTGCTGGTTCATGTGGCTGGGGGAGTGGTGCATGAGGCTCTGCTGGTGGTGCGGGCTGTGGAGCTGCTGGGAGAACTGCACGGGCTGTAGGGCCGCCAGGCTGCCCGCCACGCTATTGATCACCGGCACCGTTTGACTCTGCGACGTGTTCAGACCTAGCATGGCCACGCACACACACACACACACACACACAACAGCTCAGCGAGACAGGTCCGTCAACACATTCCCTACAGGGATCAATAAGTAGCGATATGATGTGAAATATTTATAAGCAGCATAGGACACCTTTATGGTAAATGATTCACTTGTAATTGCTATTATTATTAGAACTGGTATTTCCAAGCCCTCGTGGAAACAATAGCACAATGCCCTTGTATGTGCAGGGACACATTTCTGTGTACTGGCTAGTGCAGTCTAGGAAGTGAGTTACAGTTAACTGACACGGCTGTCCGCCTCAGTCATATCTGCTGCTAAGATTGACAGGGGGGGGGCTTTGAATAACTGCATTTGTGTATTGGTTATCCCCACTGCCCACGACGTGTGGCGAGCGGAGACTTACTCTGTGCAATGGCCATTACTCCGGAGAGGGGCATGATGAGGTTCTGCGTCTGCTGGTGTGTGTGGTGCGAGCTGTGGATGTTGGTCAGCGTGCTGACAGGAGGCAGGCCTCCGCCTGACCCTGCCATCTGGAAAACAACACGAGAACATTCAGGAACGCTTTATTGACATATTGTATCCCTGCCCGTTTGAGCTGTCTGTCATCTGATTATATATATATATGGCCTACTGCATATTTATGACTCCACCGTTATTATTAAAAAGGTGAAGACAGTGGTGCTGGAGAAAGATTGTTGATATTTGAACTCGATCAAAACAAAAACAAAGAAATCAGTGCCTCATAGAGTGCTGCCTCAAAGGCTGTGCCCCCCCAAAGAACTGGACACATATTGCCAAGGCTGGGATTGTGTTGTGCGGTGTAGTATGCACCGCTTGTTTCATGTGCACATGCTAGCGGACAGTGAGCTGACGTTAGTTGAATTTGAGAAAGTGTACTAGCTTACTTAGCTGCTGACTACACCTTAAAAGGTATTGAATGTGCGCCATAATACAAGCCACATTATATTTAATAGTGAAACAAATGTCTGCTGAACACGTCACAAATAAACGTTTGCTCAGTTCAGCTTTTGTATGACTCAACACTTTGTTAACTCACACACAGCACACAGGCAAACACTGGCGCTGATAATAAAAGGTAAATGTGAAAAAGTCAGTACAAAAGATTGTGTGCGTGCGTGCGTGTGTTTGGGTGCACACTTGGGCGTGCTAGCGCGTTTGTGTGGACAACGTACACACGTGTGGAAACAACATGTACTTAACTACAGTATAAGAGCATGCAACACATACAACACATCTGTTAGGCATTCAGCAGCTGCAGTGAAGATTTGCCTGTATTGCCTTCATGCATGCGCTGGTGTTTTTGTATGTACAAAACAGCCGTTTCTGTTTGCAAAGCAGCGTGGCTGATGGTATAAAACATGCATTTTTATGTGATTAGGCTTCCAACTGCCCGGAGAGGAGGGACTGGTCACACATACACGTCTGTTGATAAGAAACAAGCTCTGACCTATACTACCGTACACACCCTTCAGTAATTTGACTTTCCACCCATATGAGAAGTGAGTCGAGTTAGAAACTACCGTAGAGGACCATGCAAAATATTTACAATACTTATCGTCAACGCTGTTAGCCTATGTGGGCAACACCATTTGGTTTCCTACTATACGCGAGTCACATTTTGCATAGTATGACTCCTATGCGTCAATATTCATAAACGAAGGGTCTTCGTACAGCCCTCGTTTCGACTAGTCAAATATTGGACTTTAGGGCAGAAACATATTCTCTCTGAAGCAGAACAAAACAACTAAACGCTGGGCCCGGTCCAACGCTAACGTCATCTCTGACAGCGCGAGTGGTTACTCTTCGCACGGCATTTAATCAATACGAGCAGAATGTCTCTTTGTCAGGTTTATTGGCTGTGCAGTGAACATGCCTGGTTGGTGCGGTCAGGGGCCGACCTGCCTGAGTCTGCTAGCACAATGTGCTAATTGTTGCCGCCTGCCACCGCTGGCTCCATGGGAGTTAAGCGCTCAGGCACCTGCCCCGTACGTTTATGCACTAGGCAGACGTGGCCTTATCTAATCTGAGAGCCAGGAGGGCCCAGGTGTGTTCACTCACCATCTTGGCTTCGGGTGACAGCAGGCTGTGGCTGGGGTCCAAGCCGCCTGGAGACACCTGTTGTAAAACGGACTGGCTGGTTGCCATGGCATTGCTGCCGTGGTGACTGATGGTCGTGGAGGAGCTGACCTCACCGGGTCCCTGGCTATATCGCACTGAGGGGAGGGAGAGAGAGAGAGAGAGAGAGAGAGAGAGAGAGAGAGAGAGAGAGGTGTCAAACAACTACAGCGTATGGAAGAGAGACCAGCGCTAGGACCGGCAGCCATCTTCAGAGTAGGCTCACATGCTCTTTGACTCCGACAGGGAGGAACAAAGCAAACAAGCACACTGACCCCGCCAGCGGCGCTATCTGTGCGGCCCAGCCAAGGCCGTCCACTATGTACACGCACACACACTGCAGCAACCCCTCCAAACCTTCTCAAAACTCACAGTCAAGCCTGGGGTGGAAACCAGAGATACTGTGTAGCATCGTCCACAAGCTAATGTTCGGGATTCAACATTTATTTGGTTTCTGTTCTTAATTAACCAAATTTCCCACGTTGAAAGGTGTGTCAAAGCAGTGGTGCAAACACTATTTTATGACACTTATGACAAATTTAGCTTGTTAGTCTGTGTGAGATTTCAGATATGAGATTTGACAAGTGTCATAGATACGTTGTGTAACAATGTAAACATACAACACATTTAGTCAATTAAATGAAGCAATCAAACAGAATATTTCAGTCAACATAATATCGGGTTGTTATAAGTTTAATAAGTCTAATATTAAAACCTCAAAAACATAACCTAGACTTGTGTCTAGACTCTTTGTTGTCTCTCCCTGGGGGCCAAAGGAATGCCCCCCCTCCCCACTTCAGCCCCAACCCCAACCCCACCCCCACTATCAAACGCCTGTTTGCCCAATGTTGGCCCCCTCCGATACCAACTAGAGAGTAAACATTACACAATTACAAGCAATGTCAAACACATTCTTATCCTGTGTTCTCAGCCCCACACAGTGAATGGTCCCGCCCACACCTGGAACTCTTGTGTGACAGGGAAGGGACAGGCTCTATTTGTGCTCATATCTCAGGTCTTCTCAGTACTCTCTGTCCCTGACCCAGGTATGCAGCAAGAGCCAGTCCTTGCCAACAGGTGTGTACGTGAAACAACACTTGACTGGCAGGGCAAACATAACAAATGAACACTTCCAATGCTTCAATATACTGGAAGTAATTCTACCAAAAAAACAAACAACAAAACAACAAAGAATATTGAAATAGACAGATTTTCTTAAATCGTTTTTGTTTAAATGTAAAATGATTAACTAATGATATGTATAGGGTTCATAGAATTGCATTTAAAAACATATTCACCACTGTCTATCATACGCCTAAAGAGTACTTTTTGTTTGCAATGTTCAGTTTTTACAAGTCACAGAGTAGTATTCCTAATTGTTTTGTGCGAGACAATATAATTAGTGTTTAAGAGATGTCTGACATCGAGACACTGGGCTGTATTTCATCCTGAAAGTGCTTTTCCTCCATTTTATTCAGACCAATACAACACCAGAGACCTCATATTGTCTTCGGCAACATACTAGCAACCCCACAACACTGCAGCAATCCTTGTAAACGCCGCTCCAAAACAATAAAGCACTCCATTGGACTCCATTGGACCCCCATTGCCACACAATGGCAGAAGACTCATAAACGGCAGTTATCCCTGAGCTGGGGAACCTCTTAAAGTGTCAGTGGGAGACGGATGCTATTCAGGCCGGCTTCATTTTTCTGTGTCCAGCAGTAATTCTAGCTACAGGGAACCTCGGCAGAGTCTGCAAGGAGGGCTTCTGCAGTGAGAACAGCACATTGGCTTTCCATACAACCATAATAAAGGATCTAAATGACGGATTGCCATGTTGCAAGGAACACCGTCTCATTGCTACAGTCACTACAGCATTATTTGGTATATTACATTCCTTCATTGATGAGGATTAATGGAATATTCCACTATGACACATCTAGGATAGACAGCGTCATCACTGTAAAGACCGGCAAGCCTGGCAGATGTAAGCAGCTAAGCGACTGGTGCTCTAGCAGAGCAAGGGGAGGGGGAGGGCGAGGAATTCACGAGGGGAGGAGCGGTAGCACTGACGGGGTAGCTTCAGCAGTTTTAAAAGGCTCTAGCTCCCTATGTGACCCGTGTAATATCAAAGCCTACCTTCCCATTCTCAGGCAGTGGTCATTGTAGTACCAATGCATATGACAGACCTCCTGGGTCCCCACAGGACATACCCTGTCTTTGTAGCCCACTGGGCAACACATGCAGGCCAGCAGAAAACGCAGACTTAGGCTATACTGTATCTTCTGTGATCGGGCTGTGCTTCATCTGCTACAAGCTAGCCTCAGGTAAGGGGAACGCAATGTAACACTATATCTGAGTCTGCTACTTTGTATCCTGAAGGTGGGAAAACCACCTATGCACAGCACTTCCTCTGAGTTCTTCAGCATTGGTTTAAGTGGGACTCTTTGCTAAGGAACACAACCGCAGAATGACTTTCCTATACGTATGTGTCACCTCACGTCAACACACAATCTTGACAGGCTTAGAGAATAATTATATTGGAATGTCTCGCTACCATTTGTGCAGGAATGGCATTTTTAATGTATCGCTAAAATGGATTAACAACTTTTGGATAATGAAGTATTACAGTGTATAAATAGTGTATTACCAGTAAATCACTGGACAATCACAGCATATTGTAGATATACTGGACATATTTATCCAGTTGTGACCAAGCAGCCCCTGAAAACAGACACCATAACTCCAAAAACAAGGATTTCCCCTTCAGTGTGACCCAGCTGTGACCTATCTCATTCAGCTGTAGGTGCGTGTCGCCATGGTTGAAGCAGGGTAGGGGAGATGGGGGGGAGGGGTTACTAGCTTTCTCCGTAGGGGATGAAGGGGTCATCAGTCCTGTCTGGCCAGAAAAGAGCCATCAAGCTCCTGCTGATCCAGGTTGGCCATGAAGAAGGTATGTGTGGAGGCTTGAAGAAGCCCTGTCCTTCTCAAGGCGCAGCGGAGATAAATGAACCTAAGCTACAGTCACTGAAGTCTTCTAATACACCGCAGACAATGGCACCCCCTGGATAGAGAGGAGAAGCCAGGGCAGCCCCGTATCAAAGGCCTGGGAGATGTAGTAGCTAGGGATTTTAATTGTCCATTAAGCATGCATAATAGAGGCTGTGGCCTAGCAACACGGTGAGGCCCCCCCCCCCGCTGAGATATTATTGTCAGGCCAGGGGTCGACACTGAAAACAGCTGATGCTGTCGGCAGGACGCCTTGTAAGCAGCCAACTCTGGGTGGGGGAAGGGAGGGGGGATGTTTTAGCGGTGACCCTTTCCCTCCTCAACACGCCCAACCCACCAGCAACCAGAGGTCACCACCTGGTCAGGTGTTTGACAAAAAAAAAAAAAAAAAAAAAAAAAAAATTAAAAAGTCAA
>JAOEGT010053491.1:0-19092 GCA_025447795.1 Speoplatyrhinus poulsoni | reverse complement strand
TTGGCATGCCTGTGTCAGCAGGAAAAGACACGCCCCCTAGCCACCACTAACCCCTCAGCAGTGCAGGATCCTCACAATATCCTTTCTATTTGCAGTTCAGGTGTTTTGTTATCATCTGTCAGATGTGACATCAGTGGCACACCAGTATGCCACGTATGAGTTGTCCCTCATGGATATATTGTGGTGTTTTGCTAGATGCACACTGCTTGTGTCAAGCATGAGGCTCACTGAGAAGCTGAAGCTGCGGATGGCCTCGTAGTCCAGTGGTACAGCCACCCTCACGCGGATGTCTGCTCGGCCCTGCACCGCCGTGGGCGAGATGGTGAAATGGTCCGAATTGTTTCCGGTCAGAAACACCTGGTACATACTGTTGACTCCCTGCAAGATGAGGGGGAGAGAAAGGACACATCACATAAACAATCACATAACAGTCTATGCACAAAATAGCACGTCTAAACAACAATCTCATTAGACCTGGAGGCAGATGCAAATAATCGTCAGTATACTGTATGGCAGTGTATTATATGTCTCATCTCTTTTAGAACCTTCTATCTATATCACAATGAGATCATCTATATTTTCTGTGACTTTCTGTTTCTATATTTTCCTTGAACCCAGCATTTCTATTGCTGTTTTGTTTGGTTTGACTCATATTGATCTATATTACTTATAGACTGGGATTCAAGCATTTACAGAGCTCAGTCGCTGAAATGTGTACTTCTGCAATGAAGGAGTGTAGTAATAACAATTTGTTGTCTGCTGACAGGCTAATTAGCTGTTTGTATCAAAATGTATTGTAGCCCAAAATGGACTGTCTGTATATTCAACTCAGCATCACCGATACAATGATCAGCATGAGGCTATGCAAATTAAGCCATTCAGACATGAATCTCTTGTATGGGACTCATCAGCCCCATTCAAAAGTGTCTAACTGCATTCATCTTTCTCTCTCCCAGAACATTTTTCTTTTGCGGTGACTGTGATCTGGGGTCAAAGGTCAGTCTATCGGTAACAGACGGCTATACATTTCCAGCATCTTCGCTGGATAACTGCACTGTCAATCCACATGCAGAGCTGTAGTGGAGCTCATCAGCTTTGAAGACGCTCCCAAGTCAATGACACTACCATCTATTGTTTCCACCTTGCGTCACGTTTTTAAAGGGTTTTTACACAAGCAGAAATATGCAATAAATGTAGGAGCAGAAATAAACTATAAATAAGAATAACCCTCATCCCATTTATTCAACATTTGATCATTCCAACTGCTGAGCAAATCAATCAACAATAAATGAATTGATCCAGAGGGACATCAGTGATATTTCAGGAGGGGCCCTTTACAGGAGGGCCAAAACAAAATGTGAACATTCACATGCGCCTTTTTGGTGCCAACATTTCATCCATTTCATATAAAAGCATGGGCCTATCTGATAACAATATGAACAAAGCATAACATACAATAATCTGTTGTGATAAAATACAAATATAACATAAAAAATCCTTACCACATGCTTTCCAAATATACCTTTCTCAATGCCAAAAGGGCTTAAGTGCAGTTACGCCCTTTTGACACCAACTGGCTTAGTATGTTCAGTTTTTAAGTATTATGGTTTTTAATGAATAACTCCAAATTGATTAAGAATTCAATTGTGACCTTGTGGCAGTAGAAAGAGCTCATCAAGAGCTTTAATTTGATATATACATCTCCGTTTCACCCAAAATGTCACTTATGGCCCTCGAAACATTGTATTAATTTAACTTGGTTGCTTGCCTTAATTAAGTGGCATAATGTGTTATCATATGATTCTACATAACTGTTATAAAACATGCAGAATTATAATAATATTGCACAATCAATGCAGTGAAATGTATATAATGAACAAAAAAGCAATACACTTTATATTAATTAGAATTATTATTATTATTATTATTATTATTAATAATTAATTAGTTAGAATTTACTGTCCAGAAAACTGCATTCCATGTTACACCTTGTAGACACAAGGTTGTTGTCTCTTTTAGAAGAGGTTCTTTGACTCTAACAAGCAATTTGACCACCCTTCAACCACATACAGTCATTTCCACACATATGCACTTCTTGCTGACATCTGAACTGGACAGTGACTGGTCCAGTGGTTTTCTAGTGAGGATGTCAGACATAACACAGTGAATGTACAACATTTGTGAGCTTGTCCAATCAGAACAGACTCACATTATGCTAAATACCAAGTGATTCATAATTACTGGTTTAACCTCTGTATTTTGTTTTATCTCAATGTAGCACCTTAACAAGTAAATGTTATCTTTTCTCTGTTGTCAGCATTGTGATGTCAGACCTAAACTGACTCCAGGTCAGGACCCTGAGGGGCCCGGAGCCTTTTTCAACAGTAAAACACTGTGCGTTTATTCTCTGCTGTCTTGACACATCAGCTGCAAGGCAGTCCCGTCATGAAGCCATAGTGGCAGACAGAGGAAGACAAGTGGGCCAGTCGATTGGCATTACGCTGCCGGTTGAAATAGCCCCCTTGTTTTTGTTTTCATCACTGCAAGGACCATTGTGGCTGATGGCTCCTATTTAAAAGACCATCCAATATGCAGGGATGTCACCTCAAACTGCCCATAAATGTAATTGCCCGTCCATTTGCTCCTGCCTTCAGAAGCCCCCAATAAAAAGCACCCTGTCACACACAACTGCCACAAAGTTTAGTGACAAGCTACGGCAGCAAAAGTTTTATAGATGCTAGTCGTGCACAAGAGGATAGGAAGAAAGACTAATGTTGTAACTACCACTTGTGCCATACAAAACACCTCTCCCTATAATCCCAAACATATGGCGCCTGGTACAGAGGCACATGCAGTTGGCTAAATAGACAGTTCAGCCCATAAACAGTTAATTCACAATAAACCCATCAGCCTACTGTAAGTGTTTCTTAACAGGGCACTGTACTGTATACCCCAATGTGGGACAGGCTCATGAGAATCAACATGGATGTGAACAACAGTACGGCAGTCAACAGTGCCAGTTCAATTCCCTAGCTAATCCTGCCTCATGTTAAAACAATACCTTAATATGGGTAGAATAGTAGATGTCAAAGAAATGACCCATTCAGCATTCATTCATTTTACAAACTGTGCGTTTTGTTCTGCAAAGGCAACTGAAAAAGCATGTGCCCTGTCTGGTCCAGTGTGAACCTGTGCATAATACCTCCTCAAACTGTATCATCGCCGTCTCGCTGTTCATCTGCTGCTGTGAAATAACCTTCCCATGCTCCCTCGTGATGCCATGGGCCATCACCACGGTACATCCTGCTAGCACTTAAAGACAGCTCAGTTGCACTCCACTAGCTCTGTGAGTGCCTGCCTTTGGCTGCTAGGATGAATTCCTCATCCTAACTTTATTGCCAGTACTCCTCGGCAACTCTTTGTATCCCTATACATGCAGGTACTTTGCCATTTAAGTTACTCCATTACATTGACGACTACTTAGCCCAGTACTCTGAAAATACACGCCAAATCATATTGATTTGTTCACAGATGAGTCAAAGCTGGGTTAGCACAGCTGTTGCTAATACAAAGAATAATGGGTAATGCTTGGTCTGTGCTAACGAGCAAGAATTGACAATTGGTCAACAGTAACGTCTTGCTTGCTTCAACAGTAAGTAACGTGTTGCTTGCTAATCAGCTGTACTGGAGTGAACAAAGCGTCCAATCACAGCTCTGTGATGTGTCACGTCCAGATGAGGAAGAAAGGTCCCCTTGTAGCAAACAGCATTAACAGGCCATGCTGCTGTAGACAAACTGCTTTCCATGACAGTGATGGAGAACCTTTGAAGGGCCTTGGTGCTCTTATAGGGTGAAGAGGGAATACAGGGGTCTTTTCACATGGCAGGTGTGTGGGTCGTCACCTCACTTCCCAGCGGTGCTGCAGCGCTCCCCTGCCAGCCGACGAATCAAACGTGAATAAACAGGCCTGCTGCTAAACACCACAATGTCTCTCTCCCTCCCTCTGTTGTTGCACTCATTCAGACCTTTGTCTCCACTCCATTACTTTAGGTTCTTTATGCTTCCGTTCTTTCTTATAGGCTCTGTCGCTCTGCCGCCCCCCCCCCCCAATCCACTTGACTTGCAGTTATCTGTCAAATTTCACCGTGCCGCCGGCGGTGGCTGAATCAATCAGAGTTGACTAGCTTTCGGCTTATCTCCCACGCAGGTGATTGATTCTCCTCGTTAGGTATAATTTGATGCTCTACCCAATCTCTTCCCCAGCAAATTAAATGGTAGTCAGGCCCAGCGGTCGCACACGTGAGAGTGGGGCTGTGTGCACCTAGGAGCACCGGGAGGTGGAGAAGGCAGACCTCACTGTGTACATGGAGCTAATAGGCGTACCCACCTCATCCTTGTCCTCCACCTGGATGTAGAGGGGCAGGGCGAAGCCCACCTGGGCCAGCTCTGTGATGAGGACCCTATACTCAGAGCTGTTAAACATGGGGGCGTTGTCGTTCCTGTCGATCAGCAGGATGGTGAAGGTGGTCATCACGGAGGCGTCCGATGGGCTGCGGTCATCATTCAGCTCTGTCGCCTGAGAGAGAGAGATGGAGAGAGAGAGAGAGAGAGAGAGAGAGAGAGATGGAGGGAGAGGGAGAGAGAGAGAGATGGAGGGAGAGGGAGAGAGATCGATAGATAAAGAAAGAGGGAAGGAGAGAGAGGAGAGAGAGGTAGATTGATAGATAGAGAGAGATGGAGAGAGAGAAATATATGAGGAGAGCGAGAGATAGATAGAAATAGATGGAAAGAGAGAGAGAGGGAGAGGCAGTATGACCAGCGAGGTGAGATGGGTTCCAGAGCGGTAGAAAATGTCATTTTGCACAGAGGCGGTCAGCATGCAATCTCAGCTAGGTATTTACAGCTGTTCCTTTATTGGATCAGAAGGTGGACAGGCGTGCACAAAGCAATCAGAGAAATAGGCTCAAAGTGAGGCCAGAAGAGGGGCAGCGCCTACACACACAAACAAACGGGCACAAGCGTGTGCACACACAAAACCACATGATAGGAATTGAGGCTAAGAGGCCCCATTGTCAAGACACAATTACGGTCTCCCTCTCACTGTGTCTCTCTGAGCGTTTGAGATGTGAGGCCTGTGCAATGCACACAGCACTGCTCTGTTATTGATGGGGGGGGGCATATTGGAAGTAGAGGGCTGGATCAGCATGGTGGGGGTCCTAGTAACAGGAAGGGGGAGGGGGGGGGGGCGGCTGTGATGCCACACTCTTGACCTCTGGACAGACTAGGCAATAGCTGAGCTGCCTGAAGTTGAGAGATTAGTAGAATTACTATGGCGCTCAGCAAATCAATAGTAGCAGTAAGAACAGCACAGGAGGAGAGGGAGAGAAAATGAAGGAGGAAAAAAAATCTATACTACATATTTTTGGGGACTTTTTTCATTTTCAGTACTTTAACTTATTTCACTTTTCTTCATTGTAACCATTGATTTCGAATAAAGCGATAAACTGAAGAAAGAATATTTCAGCCACAAAGAAATTGTATGTTTTTTTCCTCTACGCCGGCGTGCCCATATGCTCGGGTGTCTCGATGTTGTTGCAACCAGTCACGGGCGTAATGGCCACTACGCTACACTGTGGCTACACAAGAGAGCCAGGCCTATTGGGATTCCCATGCAGCCTCGTCTCTGCTACAGTAAGAGCTAGAGGGCAGGGGTGGGCAGGTGAGAGAACAACACTGCCATGCTAAGAAGCCCTGTGACAGACAGAGCTCAAGCTGCCATGGCAGAGGGATACAGAGACTGCAGGCTAAAACAGAAGAAAAGAGGGTCCCTTCAGCACTCAGCACTCCAAATCCTATTCCTTTATCTTCCATTCTCCTCCTCCTCTCCTGAGCTCCTCTAAGACTGCCTGTATTGCTGCGCAGGAAGCTGTGCATGTGACCTTATTATATAATCACTGTAATGGAATGTATAGGAGTTGGTCATTTCACAGTAGTTATTGACTGGTGGGTTCATTAACAGATAGCTACACGATGCTGTTTGAGGGGCCATGGGAAATGAAATATCCCTATTGACAAATGTTTTAATCTAGAATTATTATCATCAATCAAATGTGGATACGTGTTCCAGGGGCATTGTTTCATCAAAAGCCAAGGTATGGCAATGTGACATGACATCATCATCACCGTTTTAACCAAGGGTGTAGAATTGACTTAAAAAATGTGATTGGGGTGGAAGGGAGCATTAGAAGTAGTGTCTGAGGGTTCTCTCCATGGATGTATTATAAAAACAAAACATTTTGAGACTCTAACACTAAAGTTCCTGCATTCTGGTGAAGTGTTATGCACATGCATCAAGTTACGGGGCATCATGACAGTCAGAGAAATTACATAAGGACTTTGATTTAGTCACAGTTCAAAAGCGCTGTGATAGGCTTTTATAAAACAATTAACAAATATGATGTTTAACAAATATATATTTTTACGGCCCCTTCGACACAATAGACAATCTTCTGATTGATATTGAGCTATGCAATTGCACTAAAACAGACTGACTGTGATCAGACAGCAAATTCATAACTAAATGAGTGGAAGGGCGAATGTGAAACAGCAGCCAGACTAATCTCCCAGTTATAAAAGTATTATATAACAGAATATTCTAAATCGGCACAAGTTATGTTTTATGTGAATAATGGCAAATTAGACTAGCTTAAAGACGATTATGGCTGGTTAACAAGACATTATACACACGCCGTTTACAGGAAACTATGTTAGACTACCTCATCCAAAGTCAACTCATTAATGAAGTGTAAAGCTGGTGAAAGCTTGTTCTATCAATCAGACATTCTGACGAGAAGGAAGGCTGTCAGTCTTGATCCGAGGGTAGCATATTTTCCTAGGAGAGCCTAAATCAGTCACGCTATCAAGTTTAGTTTTTTATTTTCTACCCTGCGGACACGTCCCAACCGCTGGCCAGTTCCTACGCTGCACATATGCGATGTAGGTCTACATATATGTATATATTTAAAAGCAGAAATTATCAAATTATCAATTCTAAGTCGATACAGGTTGAAATTGTATTATTTACTTTTTAAAGCTGGTCCCAAGGTATGGGAGCTGCTATACCTTACCCAATTGACACCTATGACATATTCCATGATGTAAACACAATTATACTGTATGCTTACTGTATGTTTTATGCATACACAAGCTATGAACCACTTGTTTTTAGGGGAATGTGTAAAAACAGACCAACATTATAATACCACCATACTCAGTTGAAGCACTCCACTTTCAAAAGCCTATCATGTGTACAGTATCTTCCATACAGGATCAAATCAAAGCTGTTTCATAATCCCCTTCTGTTGACAGCGGTTGTGATTCCCTGTCTCCCCACTGTGACTTTCTCCCACCCGGGGCTCACCTTCACAGTGAGGGTAAACCCTGCAGAGAAGAGAGGGTTCTCTCTGTCCAGCACTCCATTCACCGTCAGGGACCCACTGATGTAGTTGAGGGCAAACACACTGTTGGTGTTCCCTGGGTGCATGGAGAGAGAAAGGGGCACACACAGGCAGGCAGGGAGAGACAAGACATGTCAGATGAATAATTCAACATGGCTGGTGGCTTGCAGCGGGTATTAGCAGACGCTAACAGCAGATGAGTTATGTGTGTCTGTATACGAGTCTCTGTGTCATACAATATAGATAGTTTTTTGGCAGTGCCATCTCTGACTGCCCTGTAAGGGGGTCATGATCTCCTCTCCAGGCGGCTTGGTGCCGGCATCCACTCTCTCAGATAACCCATCCATCAAAGTCTAGTCTCCTTTATCGGCCACTACTTCTTCATAATCGTCACGTCATGATGTCGGACTTCTTATATTGGAATTTGTTCTCTCAATTGTTCAATGGATTTTCTCTCATACAATGGCTTGGATATAAGAGGTTAGGGCAGCGTGTAGAGTGCTCTAAGACTAAAAGGGACAACCTCTAATTTAATTAAAAATATTATAGTTAGATGCTTACCAAACTTGCTAAGGAGTGCTAGGAATGCAACAGTGCTATTTAGTCATTACAAAGTGTATAGCATCTGTGCTATATCCCTTCTCCAACCCTTAATTCATCACTTTATTCCTCCACTCTATCTGCGTTCATGAACAGCATACATCAGCATGCTGATCTCTGATGAGACCATAGACCACTATTGAAGATGAGCTTCAATGGGATCCTACAGTATATGGCAGATTCAAGTACGCTTTGTGTCTATGGCAAAAGATGAGCGTTAATTGGACAATAGGCTTTAACATGTAATTTCAGGCTTCCATTGCGGTCTATGAATGCTTTTCTCATAGGAAAACACATCTTAGCGTTTATTGGGGCAGTTTTTGGGACAGTAGGCTTTTTTTTTGTGTGCTTTTGTTCCATCGGCTTCTCTATTTGATGATTGGCAGACTCAGTGGGTGGACCCTTTAAATACAGCCATTCATCAACAGACATGTTCTACTTCATCTGTAAAGGAAATCAGAGAGTGCTCGATGCTGCAGAGTGAGACCATTGAAGCATTTCATATTGTCTTTAGCTGTTTGTAAATATCGTAGCCTAAATTATACATATTTTGGTACGAAGTAATTGTATTCCTGTTTCGACTAGCAACATAATTTAGCTGCTTTTAATGCAACATACACGGCTAATGTTTTTGACAAGATTTTAGAGAGGTCATTTGATACATTTACTTCATGAAAGGCTAAAAAATGGCTGACCAATGCCCACCATTGATGTAATTCAAAAGCATTTCAGCTTAATTGACTGTGCTTCTCTTGTGGCAGAAAGGACAAGATGCCACTAGTGTGTACTGTAGATGGGATTGACTAGTTTATACAATAGTAAATACATCTGAAGAATTCCCACCTGCCCAGTATTGGGTGTTTTCATTGGGACAATACTAATATCTAAAGACTTTCACTCAAGTAGAATCTGTTTCTTTCTTTGCAGCTACAATGGCTACAAACATCAAAAACTGCTTTGGTTTAAGAGAAACATATAATATGAATACAGTTGTGTTCATACTGTGTTTCCGTGCAGAGTCTTCCTGCAATCTGGAGATAGCAGTGCTCAATGCACGTTAACGGAGAAATCTGCGTTGTGCAAACAATAGAATGGAAGCTGCATGAGTGGGTGTAAAAGAGGCCGCCCAGGATTAATGTAATTACCATGCAGATACACACAGCTCTTAGCAGCTGAAAGCATGCTGTGACATCCCGCGCCTGCAATATGTTTCAAAGACTGTCATTATAAAGAGATGAGAAAGAGCATGCCTGCTCAGCAAGTCCCATCCCCAGTGTGTGTGTTTGTGTGTGTGTGTGTGCACGTCGCTGCAGACAAACCTGGATGGCCCAGTGCTTAGGGCGGTCAACTCCCAGCCAAAAGGTTCTGAGTTCTACCTGTATGATGTGTAACTCCTACCAGCTACGTTAGACATCTGTTGCTCTGAGACCTTTGGTTTAAACATGAAAGCAGAATCTGACTTTTATTAACCGCTCAATTTACCTCAATATTATAATTTTTGTCATTCTTTACCGTTCTGGTAGCATGTGTTCTTATGTGACACCAGTTAAGAATCTAATTCTTGTAGCGTTCAGAGCAAACACCACAACGGCTAAACTATTGCTGTATTTACATGACAATTAAATGATCAAAAACTTTATATACATTACCAGTATTGTCAACATGTGTGAGAAACATTGGAAAGAAATGTCAGGTAAATACAAGTGAGTTTATAGACCTGACAACCACAGACAGACAATTAATTTGTAGCCATCATCTGCAGGAACACTTCTATTGAGGCAAGGTAGCTGCCAAGATGAAAGTGTAACAACTCTCAATCCTGCTGGAAGGGTCGCGCCGCTTGAGATTATTGTCTGAAATAAGGTCCTGACCCCAAGAGACATGGGTTAGGGCATGAGTATGTGCCAGGGTCAACAGATTAACCCACCCCCACGGTCCTCGTGCACTAATCTTTGCTATCTATTATTGCCCTGGAGCAGATGGAGGCTGCAGGTAGTGAAGGGTTGTACAGAAGAGAGCGGGATCATGGCCCATGGCTATTTAGCCTGGATGGAGGGGAGAAGGTGAATATGGAACAGACAAAAGCCCACTGTTCACACATTACTTACTGTTGGGGCTCTGTATTCTTGACACCTTTGGAATGACACGCTATTAAAGCAACACAACTGCTTTATGGTTGATAGTTCCTGCCTCTCTCTCTATAGATAGATAGATAGAGCAATAGATATATCAATAGATAGGTAGATCGATTGATCGATAGATAGATAGATGTTTCACTGTGGTGCAAGATTTCTTTTTACTGATTGGTCCAGCAAATCTACCTTGCATGTCAATCATGAATGCGTGCACACAGCTACAGCAGGTTTGTCAATGGGCTTCACAATGGCAGAGCAAGCTCCAGGGTGAAGGAGCAGAAAAGGAGGGGGAGGAGGAGGGAGTGGGTTGTTGATTTACTCAATATTTCATTTTTTAGTTAGATCTCATTGCAACTCTCAAATCCTACCTACAGTAATGCCTAGTTCACACTCCACAACGTTAGCAAGGTTCTCCGCTCGCCAACGAGTTTTTTGAACTCAGACAAAAGCCCCATCTCGGAGAGGATTAAGTGGTGTGAATTTTGCGATTGAAAGAGTAGGCTGTTTACAAATGTATCGGCTCCATGTTAGCAAGGCGCGAATGCTACTACAGTGAAACATACTGTATGCTACGTCATGTTTGGGAGGCTATGCCTATTCTATAGCTCCTGACAGTCGCTCTCCGAGCTCCATGTGTGCTCCACGAGCTCAAGATTTCACACGATTTATTCATATCTGGTGACTTTGAAAGCTGTGTAGTGTGAACTCAGCAGAAATCCAAGATCGTCTGCTCTGTGTTTTCATAGGCCATGTGTGCATGTTGTTCATGTGTGCATGAGTGACCCCCAAATCATTTGTTTTGCTGAGATGCTCGTACATGACATACTGTATGCTGTATCTATCTTCTACTTGAAGTAGTCAAGGTGAAATGCAATAAGTGTGTATTGGTTGTGTGTTTGGCATTTCTCTCTATGTTTCATGTGAAATCTTGTGTATAAGATGATGTGGAATCTGAGGCTAGCGTCACAACATTCCAGTTTCCTCCCGGGATCAGGTGGAGGATGGACTTTGAAAAGGGGAAGCGCAGACACTCACAGTGTGGACATTATGCCTCTAAATTAGTTTGCCAGCTTCAGCGACCTGATCGGCATGCCAATCTACTGCAACAGCCGCTCCCTGCCTGCGCGATTGGCCAATCACCTGCCTGGACCACCGGCGGCAGAAGACACACACTGAACACGCACTGAACGCGCACAAATATGAACAGGGTTATAATGTGAACAATAAAAACAGCAAACATCGCTAGAGGGCTCTGCAGTGAAAACGAACAGCGAGGAAAAGCTGGTGTCACGATACAGCAAAAAGCTTTTTACAACGGATCTCAGAAGAAGCGAGGCTGGTCGTGGAACACAGTGAAACACAACACATGTCACTCAGGGTCTCAGTGAGAAAATAAAGTGTCTATATTCTAATTGCTCATGGAAGTGCTCTCGTGGATGATCTGACTGGACACTTATTAGGACCCCAGGGAGCTAAGGATGTCTCACGCACGAGCGCGCGCACACACACACACACGCACACGCACACACACCAAGCATCCATTTTCATTTGCTGTTAAAATGCATATTGGTCATTCATATGAATGTATAGATTTCTATCTACTGTACGTGTCAGGCTTTAGGTACAAACCCTGTTTCTGTGCAATTACTGCGTGAGTGTGTGCGTGCGTGCATGTGTGTGTGTGTGTGTGTGTGTGTTTGTGTGTGTGTGTCGGGAAGCATGTGTTGTTAACTGGTGGGGTTGCTGTGTGATGTCTGCCTACTGAGGACTGACCGAGCTCTCTGCATTAGTGACAGTAGTGGAGTGGAAAATGAGAAAACAAACTAGTTTGACGAATGGGAAGGAAGGGAAGGGGGGGCGGGGGTTTGTGGCATCCACATACACACCTGTATAACACATGCATGGACGTGCACAATGTTCACGCACATACACATGCATTTTACACTTTTTTTTATTTCTTAAGGTGACATTTAATCTGTGCACGATATTATTATCGAAGAAAGCATTAGTAATAGAGTTCTGAGTTCTGTGAGCTCAACAACTGCACACATACACAATAAAAGAGATGTCGGTGTTCTTTATTGGCCAGTTTCCTCGTCCATGGTGAAAGCAGAAGTTGTTTGCACAACACGTGTGTGGCGTTTTGTGGCGGTGTGTGAGAGCACGAGGGTTTGAGCTGATCTGCTGAGCATCAGACACGAGGACAATGATGATCTTCTCACGACACCCCGACCAGCGTCCTCTGAGACTAATCTAAGCCATGACTAAGCCATGCGACACGTGTTCTCAGGTTCCTGTCAACACAGTGGGGGCTTTGGAACCTTCTAGTAATGTGATATGGCATGCTTCCAGTGCTCCCAAGTCTCGGGGCTAAGATTTTGTGCACTTTGATAAATGTACACAAATTAGTGTCACTTTTTGAGGATTCCGCCTACAGGAAATCTGCGACGATGATGAGGTTTTAGCTATTGTCTTCAAACTATGCTCACTTCTCGGGCCAAATGAACAGGCCTATGCAGGCCTTGTTGCGCCATGACATGCTTACTCCTCAGTGTGTGACAGCTTGGCTGTGTGTGTGTGTGTGATTCTCAATGATAATGCCCCCCCGGGTGCCCTACCATTGGCAGACAGGTTGCATCTCATGAATACTTAATGAACCGGGTTAATCAAAAGTTTCTCTCCACGAAGTTTCAATCCGAATATCACAAGACAAAGCAATAATCACTATAATACAGTGATCATTTGGTGTAAGGATTATTATGAACATGTCAAAACAGGGAGCAGGACACACAGCAGAGCCCTTACATTGGTGAACTGTGACGGCAGCACTGTCTGCTATCACGTGACAGTATCCACTCTCACAGCCGGAGTCTCATTGTCCAAGCACCAAGCAGCAATCATCTCTTTTATAGAAAAGACATGTCTTTGGCACCCATGGTGTCCTACCTATGTGTTTTGGTTACAAAAGTATCTCAACATATATAACAAATAAATTGACAGCTGTCACCAACGTGAATGGCAGCATATATTTATCACCTGTTCACATGCTTTCTCTACTGTGCAGACATCAGAGTTTGCCAATATGCAAAGCTTGAAGCATGTTTTAAAGGACAAAGGCTAGTGTTTTTAGATGCAGTGTACCTAACCGATAATAGAACGCTTTGACATGTGTTAATGTGTTTGTTCTGAACAGAGAAAAAGAACATTCTACTTAGGCAGCCAGCAGAAATGTGTTCAAGAAAAGCCATGCAACATCAAACTGTGGCGTTGTGAAATGATGCTAGGACGTAATGCAGTAAAATAATAATTGCTATGGGAAAAGCAGGGGCATGAACAAATAGTAAAAGAACATACCAAATATTTTACTTCACCTTGTTTGTATTGACAAGAAGTCATTGTATCTTTCTGATGAGCAAAAGAAGCTCATCGCTCAGAGCTAGCGGGGACTACAGCGATCAGACCCTGGTATGGGAAGACAATCATGCCGCAGTATATTCCAGCTGGGTGTGGTGCAAACACTCCAGCTAGGCTTGAGACTGTATCATATTTGTTGTGAGCAGCGTCTCTCAAACTATTGGTCTCCTGGCTGAGATTACATGTTGCCGGGATGAGCAGAGAGCCTAACTGAAAACCCAGCGAAACAACGGCGACGAGGCAGTCACAATGAGAGCACTGCAGAATAACAGGCGCCAGCCTGGTCCATATCACAGCTTGATACAAGGCGGGTGGTAGGACACCCCGGCGCGAGGGGGATCAAGAGCATCGGGCTGTAGCAGCTCTTAGGGATACCGATATGTGTGGAGTGGGGATGCTGCTACAATAATCCTCCTTTCTACTTATCGGTGTGTTCAGGTGGGAAACAGTGCCTGTCTGACCTATACGTTGAGCAGCTACAAAACAAGGCCAGCAGTTCCTCCGCAAACAGCAGCCTGGGACGTATGTCCTTCTGCGGGGACAGGCGGGTATGTTTGAGGACACCAGGGGTCAGGAAACGCCCCTAGCAACATCAGCTGTATCCAAGGCCATGCTAGGGATAGCTTCTGAGAAAAAGAAAATCAGCATTGTGTACCATTGTGTGCCATTGTGTACCATTGTGTACCATTGTGTGCTATCAGGTTACACAGTCATTCTCAAAGCCATGTTGGCCACTACTGCTTAGCAACGCCACAAAGACCAGATGGAAAAGGAGAATTTTCTAAAAGGAGAGACAGAGATGGGAAAATGTTTAAGATGAGATTAGCTGTGCTCGTGTCTGACAAAAGGAGATAGCAACAAGCTTGTGTAGATAAACAAGAGGCTGATAGCAAAGGCTTGTGGGATGTTCTCCCCTTTCATTCACTTTAACGCTAGGCTGAGTCCCTCACTGTGTGTGTGCCGTGGCATGGCCACACAAACACTACACCACGTCTAAACTCTCTGGCTCGGGCCCACTAATGTGTACAACACACTTAGACAACACAATCACAAGTGTGATTGCACTCAGAGCCTTTGGGAATCACATCCTATTTCCTCTGTGTGTGTGTGTGTGTGTGTGTGTGTGTGCACAGTTATGTGGACACTTGAAAAGGAATGAACAGGACACAGTGGGCGAACAGGGGGCCAGACCATCTGGGCGGGGTTTAAGCGTATGGACATCTGAGTCCCATTGTGTTCCTGTGGGGAGGGCTGTGATGAGCGCTAAAGAGCTAAATGACTGTGCACCCTACATGGGAATATAGAAGCTAAAGTAGCTGCTGGCTCTTGAAAGAGCGGCCTCAACAGGGATGGTGTCAGTAATAGGCTAGACCTGCAAGGGGAACGAGCTCTTCCAAGGTCATGTTACATTCCTGACTGCTACTGGGAGGCATAGCAACCAGCATAACAAGAATGAGCCAGCAGATATTCGATTCCCTGAACATTTCTACACAAACTAGATACCTGAACACCTGGGCCATTCTTCTTCTGCTGTTCCTGTATTTCGTAATGGGACAATTACTGCCATAACCTAGAGCAGGATTCTGTCTAGAACAATGGTTCATGCACATGCTCATCCACAGCACCAATATTAAGCATGCTATTTGACAATGTGGTAATGTAGTTGGAAAGGGTAGAAACTCATGTTTGATACACACATAATTTGCTACAAGATGTTTGGTGAGATAGCCATGTCTCGTCATGTGGCATTAATAATACCTGTGGAATACAGTGCTGTAGGTCTAAAGTTGAGCCCATACCAAAATTGTTACCTTGACAACAATTCTACAAATCTGCAATTTGGCCATACACTGAAGATTGTGTCCAAAGCCAATGCCAGGCTCACACAACACAACTTCCCAGGTTGAACTGTTGTTGTGCAGCTCACTCTACATGACGTTTGGCGACGTGGTCGGGGTTGAAGTCAACAAAGCATTAGCAGGCTAGCGCATGAGAGAAAGGCTCAAATAAAAGAATGTGCAGGAGCAAGTATCAGCTGTCCTGCACAGGGACATGGTGGTAAATCAATGATGAACTTAACATATGGGCAATGGGTCAAGGCAGCCCGCTGGATACCTTCAATAGCCAAGCTTCATGATGCACGGCCTCTCCACAGTCTCCTCTCTCCCCGTTCCCCTCGCACCCAATCAGCTGTGGCTCCACGCCACTTGCATAGCCAGTATTAGCGGCTCACGCTACATGATCTGGGGAGGCAGAGCCGGCCATATATTTTGCATGCTAATCATTGCGCTAGCAGATCTTCCGCGGAGCGGTCAGATGGGCTTCGAGACGGCTTGCGCATATCGTCTGCCAATCACAGGAGCATGCTGAGACTTCGCCCATATTTGGAGATCTGCATGCAATCTCCCAAAGCTGAGAATGGTGGCAAAAGGTATTATGAGCCCAGCATTATACTGAGTGGGAAATGTTGAATGGCATGAAATGGCTAGCATGTCACTTATCCAAAATGTCAAAGGTGTGACATAATTTCTTGGTCTCTGACCTATCCTGCCACTTTGGTATCGTAATGCAATTAGCGCAATTCCAACTCAAGCAGAATGTTTATCTAAAAGGGAGAAAGGTCAATCCAAGATGATTATTTTGGGGTCTTGAATGGAAATGAATGAAAGGAATAAGAGGAATAAGGCAAAAGAGAATGGTATCTTATTTTAACGTAGCTGTGCAGCCTCACAGCTCACGGCTATCTACATTGTGTGTGCTAGGATTGGTATGTTGGCTAGGATTATGCTAGGCTATAAAGTGTCACAACTGAGAGGCAAAGGTGTCATTAAACACAGGTGCTTGTCGCACAGGCTCAAAAGTCACATTCAAATCTCCATCAAAGGAAGAAGCACAATTCCAGATGTCATTATAGGCATCACTTCACTAGTAATTCCCATTTGGAACTTTTAGCAGGCCGCGGGTGACAACGGCAGCTTGTGGGACCAGAGGAGATAAGGCAGTATTATGCTCCATGGGGTGGGATAACACCAGCCAGCGTAACGAGACCTGGGGGTCAAGGGTCCACCTGGGGACAGAAGGAAACCCCGGGCGCTTGGAGATCAAGTTTCGATGCCTGCTCCGGTGTCTTGGCCACCACAACAAGCAATAACAGCATCAGAGGCAGAGCGCTATGGCAGCACTATCGCCTGCGCACATCAAATCCCAGGGCAGCCCTCTGATTGGAGGAGAGAGAGGAAATCCTCATCTCAGGTCCCACCATCATTAGCATAAATCACTCCCGCAATTAAAACCTCGTTTATCTTAATTACCGAACTAATGAGACGAGTCCCACAAGACTCAGTCATGCCCTCTGAGGAGGTGTGTGTGTGTTGGGGGGCTTCACAAGTCAGCAAACAAGCAGGGTATCTTCAGGAACAGCTCCATACGCACACACACACACACACACAGAGCCACACGACAATCTCCCCCTCCCACCTTCCTCTGCTGGCAGTGAGTGCACCATCCTTCATATTTCATTATCTATCACACTTAGAATGATTGTATCAAGCCTACAGCCTCAGTCTCCACAAGGGCTCAGCTCTGCGCTATCGCTCTTGATTCCACTCTGACTGGGAGTACAACGCACCACCTAATTAATGTGTTTTTAATGCCTTTCTCCTCTAGGGCTTAACTCAGCCCTTCAACTCTGCAACAAACAACACAAAACAGCATGTTGCGCGGCGGCAGACCGGCTGTAAGTAAGACAGAGGAGCACTTTACGTGGAGGGGTTACGCTAGGCTGGGCTGGGTGCCCCGGGACACAGGTGTATAGAAATCAAGCGCTCACACGCATGAAAAGTGTAACGTTCAAGTCGGGGTGGTCGATTTCAAGGTTTTGACACGACATGGTTGAAACCTTTGAGGTATCCCAGCTCACATCAACACACAATGTGCAGAAGAAGCAACATTCCTCAGATGTCTCCTGTGAGCAGAGGTCAGTTTGAGAGTCAGCAGATGGCAGAGCAAACACCACCTCCAACACCGATGTGATGACCGGCGCCAGGACTCATCAGCCAGCTGGCATGCTGGGGTGGTTAGTGTCATGCCACCCTGACCCACAAGGGGGCATGTAGAGTTGAACAGATAAGCCCCCCTCCTCCCCCGCACAGATCAATGTTGTAGCCCTGGAGGCTCCTCAAAGAGGGCCTGGTCATTAGAATTTAAAGGGCTGCTCGCGCTGACGTCCACCTGGGAGACTTGGAGAAGTGTGCGAGCTTGTCCCTTTATAGGAAGGGTGCCCACTCAGACCATCGCCACGTGACGACATGACAGAAACGTTAAATATTATTAGTACATTATATTTATTATTACACCTTTTTGCTTTAAGCTAGTCAAAGTCATCAGCAAGATCACTATCCCCAGACAACAAGCAATAGAATGGGAAAGCATCACTCAACAGTTAGTTCAAAAACATTTGACATGCACTAGAAGAAACACTGACCATTACAACCGATCAATAATAAATCACAATATCAGTGTTTTGGCATTGCATGCTGGGTAAGGCCCCGATCCCACAGGATGCACTTTTCATTTGACAAAACACAAGGTGCACTTCACTGCCTGTTTGGTTGCAGCCTACTCTGCAAGAAAGAGCAGTTCTAAGTGTTTTTTTTTGTTTTATTAAACCCTCCTGTTATACTCACATCTTTTAAACATCTTTTATCCTTGGGGTCAATTTGACCCAGATGATATTCCAGAAAATTACTATAATTAAAAGGTTTTCCCAAGTTTATGTGTCAGGTACTTGTATGTTTATTTGTTGACTACCTAAAAAGATATTTAAATAAGATATAATCCCCCCCCCCCCATTCCCCCTCCTTATCCATATAAAATACCTACTACACGACTATGGAAAAATATGCAAATCACAATAAAATCTCTCTAAAACACTCTAAAACTGAAAGAAAAACATTTTTATTTTCATTCATGTATGTATTATGTCTGGGGTCAATTCTAACACAATCTCAGCTTCTTCCATCAATTAGCACTACGTCACATAAACAATTCTCTGCTGAACGTCATATAAGATAATATCAACTGACTTTCCGGAAGTAAATTTGCATTGGCTGCTAGCATTGTTATTAAGGATGTCTGACTCCGTAATTCCATTGTGACGCTAGTGCAGTGCTTTATTTACTAATTTCAGTTGTTACATTTACTTTAATCAGTAACCATACTTATCTAACAGACAATACCTGAAAACAAATAGAGACGTGTTGGTAAGTTTTTCAACACATTTTGTATAAGTGTTCGACTGTCATTACAGAGTTACACAGTTGGTCGTCGTGCATGTCAATAAAAATACCTCTTCTGCTGTCAAGTAGGCATATTTTGACGCAGATAGCCAGTGGTGTGTTCCAGACTTTATGTGAGGATCCTGCACTGCTGAGGGGTTAGTGGTGGCTAGGGGGCGTGTCTTTTCCTGCTGACACAGGCATGCCAAG
>JAOEGT010053480.1:0-19092 GCA_025447795.1 Speoplatyrhinus poulsoni | reverse complement strand
GGGAACGCCTCGGGATCCCCCAGTCAGAGCTTTCCAATGTGGCTCGGGAAAGGGAGGTTTGGGGTCCCCTGCTGGAGATGCTGCCCCCGCGACCCGACTCTGGATAAGCGGATGAGGATGGATGGATGGATGGATGGACAGCATAACAATTTATATATATATATATATATATATTAACTATATTAATTGAATACAATTTTCATTACATTACGATGTAATTAGACGATGATGTAATTAGATACATATACAGTAATGCTTTTTATGGGGAGATGCAATATATTACTAATTCATTTAATTTATCTGAGATAAATATCGCCCCCTTGTGGAGTGATTTGTAACATTACTTAGTTGAGTCGCTGCAATTTCAAAAAAATACCACGGCAGTGCTGGCAATACACTTTTTTCCAACAGTGCAATAAATGAAAGATGAACTATATACTATAATCCAGTAGTCAAAGATTGGTATGGAACATTTTCATCTATTCATATTTGCTTTAATACAAAGTGTATACATTTTCAAATGGTGTACATTATTAATGCATTTATATTCATTAATAATTAAACAAACATTTAATTCTGATGTTAATGACTTAAGTGACTTAGACTTATTAGTTGCATATTAGTTAGCTGCATATTATCAAGGAACACAATAGCAAAATATAACATGGAATAAGCATGCACATCTTGTATATTGCTTCTCAAGGCGCTGCCCATCTTTCACTATGCATGCTTCTTTTGTAGGTTTATATGTGTTCTGATGCACAGCAAGGGTTCGTAAGGAGTGCTTCTGTACTACTGCTCTACACACTGATCACAGAATGCTGGATAAGTGACATCTCAAACAACTAGTTTGACAACGTCAAACCTGCCAGTCATACTGTAACCATTGACATATTGTTAGTTTGTTAACTAGTAGACAAGATTACCCTGTCTGCTGAATAACATCAAACACATCAGACTACAGATGTCTGCATTGTAGGATCTGGTCCACAGTTGATTCTGTTTCGATCGACTTGTAAAGATATGCTCTGAAGTGTGGGAGAGTAAAATAAATTAGTTTAGCAAACACCATTTCAATTCAAATCAACCATGATTTATCATTCTGTAAATTAACATCATACCACTGAAGGCCTCTTCACATAGATAGCTGTGTGATAAGAAAAACAGTTAGTATGTATGAAACATTTACTATTAAAAGAGCTATTTGTGCCAAAAACATAACATTTGTATCTGTCTTGAGCCGCAGAAAATATTGTACTAAATTAGCCTATCAGCAATAGACCTAAATGAGCACGAATTCCTGTCTTCCCAGGGTTTAGGGGTGTTTTTGCAGGGGCAGTGAAATGTTAGGGGTAACTGCGGGGGCATGCTCCCCTGCAAAGATATTTAAAAAATAAAACACTCAAATGCCAACTTCTGCTGACTTGAAAACAGAATATGCTGGCCTATGCCCAACTACTGTGCACTCAAAATTTTGAATGGGTGAAATCAACACAGGCTGTCAATATAAAATAGAATTTGATATTATAAAACCTAGATTAAGTTCTATATGATGTTTGTCAAAGCCACAGGGAGCCACTGTAGAGGGAGCTGCAGGTTGCAGACGCCAGCTCAAGATGATTACCTGATTGTATTAAAAGCCTGTGCTTCCTCATTATGCAGAGTGTGACAGCGATGAAAATGGACACTAAGAACAGCCCAATTCCTAGTCCAATCAAAGCGTAAGTTGCATCTGAAACAACAACGAACACGAATTGATCAACCCATAAACAAAAAAGTGACATAACTGCAATGCAGGATACATAAATAGCCTATTTTGAAATGTGTGGGATGCTTCTTACTACACTGCTGCGTGATATGTTGTCGTGTGTGTGTGAGTGCATGAATGTAGTGGAGACGTTTGATTTCACAACCTGTTTACTTTAATAAGATTAAGCTCTGTGTTGGTGTCAGGCTATCAAACATTAGCACAATGCTGCAAATTCATATAAATAATACATCATCATGGCCCAAGAGAAGAAATGCTTTGTTTACACACCATATTGTTCTTCGTGGTCCATCCCATCACCGCTTACAAGAAACCCCCTGGGAAACAGAGCTCGTTATCAGAGCTTGTATCAAAGACAGATTAAAGCAACTTTCTACAGCGATGTAACACTGCAGATTGCAAGCGTTGCAGCAGCGGTGCAGTAGAACGCTAAGCAGGTCATAGACTGTGGTTACTAAACGGCTGTTTCATGGAGCATAACCTATATCTTAGCTGCTCTTCATCAAGAAAGGTTTAATGGAACATAGGCTTATTCAGCAACACTGCTGTCTATTCACAGACAGCCGCTACAGGAGGGGAACTTTTATTATAGTCGAAATTCATTCTCTGCATTAAACCCATCTCTCAAGGGAGCAGTGGACAGCAGCCCTTGGGGACCAACTCCATGCCCAACCAGCATCACTGCTCAAATGGCACTGACTGGAGAGTTAACCTAACATGTTTTTTGATCAAATACAATTGAGTAGATAAGCTTGTTGATAAATAAACACTGAAGAGGAAGGGGGGGTTACATGTACTTGTTGGCTCAGATTGTCCTAGACGTTTGGGCTTTTAGCCTGGTTTCAAAATCTCACATACCTGATGCCCTGCCCGCCCTGTTCAGAACACATTCAGTAGAGACAGACAGCTTCCTGCTGCTTTACACCAAGTGAAGTTATAAAATGCTGGAAATTAGAGTCAACATATCAATACAAAGGCCCAGAGTCTTTTTCCACTACAGTTGAGTCGCAGTTCCACATATAAAAGCTCTCCACAACCGTAACAATGCGATCTTATATGGTCTCAAGGCTACAAACTAAATAAAATTAAATAATAACTACTCACCAATGAGAAGGATAATAAACACCTGTAAAAAGACTTGTTTCTTACTGAAAACTCGCTTTCAACTGATTCTGGTATTTTGCTACACGAGAGTCACTTCCTTTGTGGGTATTATTTGCTGATGAAAAGATACTTGTCTTTCTCCGATAGGAGCAGCTAACACAATATAGATGTTTTGGATTAGGATCTGCCTGTGACTGTGTAATCACATCTTTTCTATCAGCTACAAGAAATACATGTTATGTAAATGTATAAGTGTGTACTGTACTGTGCACTAATATACTGTACCTGAAACTAGATGTATAACGGATTATGGAATTATGGGATCGGGTTTGTAAGTAACTGAATTATTTAGTTTAATATTCAGTTGGTCTATTGATAACATGTGCAGCCAACAGTAGTCTGCAGGAAGCCATGTGTTTACTAGACTGATGTACACTGTACCAAACCAATTGTTGACTGAGACTATGATACTCACAAGATGAATGTGGGTTGACCTGAGGTTTTTCTACAAATGTATATATGGGCATTTTTCACATTGAGCAATGTGAAGGATGTATGTCGTAATGCACATATATATACATTTGTAGAAAAACCTCAGGTCAAAGAAAGAACATCAGACAACATACATGTTCTGTACCAAAGTGATTTAGGCAATAGACACTGATGAAAAAACCTCAGTACTAAAATAACACAACAACATACATAGAAACCAGTGAGTACAAACAGTTAAAAATAGCCCGTCATTTCAGAGGAGGTTTAGATGTTGTTTAAGGTAGAAGTGAGTCCACACATTGCAACATGGGTCACATGAAAGCGTGCTGTTGTGCCAACATGCCATTACATCTATTGCATCTCTGGCTGCTCTGTAGAAAGAAACAGACACACACACACACATGCATGCACGCACGCACGCACGTACGCACACACACACACACAACTCTCTAACAGACTCACACACAAGCCATCACCCTTGACCTTCTAAAGCCATTATGAAGCAGTTACACATCTGACCATTTTGGTACCAGTTATGATGTGGACACACACCAGAGCTTCATACTTCCTCTGGACCCTTGCCCAGGTCTAGAGATAGCTAGCAGTAAGTTCAGTTCAGTAAGTAAAGCCTTATTTGGAAGGAAAACAGTGTTAGGGTAGAAAGTAGGCCTGATATCACCCTGATCCAAATGTCAGAAAACAACTTCAAAGTTAAACTAAGTGGCTTGGTAAATATGTTTATGTTTTTCTTTGTATGGACAGCACAGGTTATCTCTAGTATATACGCAGCCATGGGTACCGTATCCATGTGACACAAGTTACTGCAATCATGTAAGTCAAAATGGTGTCTGTAATTATCCTACACAGAGGCAGGAATTAAAGCATTAATCCTTATTAAGACACTGACAAGCATTTGTGTGTGCAACATGTGTGTTTGTGTAGTTACTAATTATCAAATACAAATAGTTTTTATTCGTTTTTTTGTTTTACCGCGAATACTAATACTAATATACTAATTGTTCTCAGTAGCATAACCAGCTAACTAACCCCCTTTTGTTTTACACCAATAGCAATCCTATGGCTGCCAATCGAAACAAACAAACTAAGGCTAAATGGCTCTTTTGACTTGAGGCTCACCAAACTTGTCCGTCTGTATTTTATTCTTATTTTTATTTAATTGTTATTGCATGCCTGTGTGTGTGTGTGTTTCCTGAATATTTTCTGACTGGCAACAGCTCTCATGCACAGCCTCCGTGACAGCGTGACCGCCTGTCTAGCCAACCAAATGCCAAGCTGCTGCTCTTGAGAGTGAATGCTCACCATCCCCAATCTCTTGTTACAGCATGGGTTTGTTGTTTGGCTAGGGAATGGGGGCAGGAATCCACGGAACTGGGATGAGTTGACAGAAGCGCTGACTGAAGTTTGGCAAAACATTATGTTATACAGAGGTATGTTAGATGCAGGCAGGTAGAGAGAGAGAGATGGAAAGAGAATAATTGAAACAGTGAAACAATGTGACTGTACATGGATCTTCCTCAGTAATAATATATTACATTTAATGTTTCTCTCAAAGGCAGCATTAGTTATTCTCGAGAATGGTTGCTAACATTGAGTGTAAGGCACCTCTGCAGCGGCGCCTTACACATTAAAACCATTGTCAAACAAAGCATACGGCTTTGTTTTTGTGAACGGTGTTTATGTTTATGTTTATGTTTATGTTCCTATTTACAGAGCCAGGGCTGTGTAGAAGTATTGAATTCCCTTTTCAGCATGCACAGATAACGATAAGCTAGCAAAATGCAAGGAGATATTTGGTGAATATGACAAAAAGTGTATTAGCTTACATTTAGCTTGCAATAGCTGATTTTACCTTTTACTGCATCACCCCAAAATAAACTGAACATGTACTAGCACAACCAAAATAAGCCAATACAATAATATATATTTACATTATATGATTTTATAATTCAAACATACTGTATATTACTCCGTAAACAGCACTTTTCACTAATTGGATTTCTTGATTACCATCTCTGTCCTGCATATATTTTCCCCTGAATTGTGTGTGTTTGTGTATAGAACAATTTGAAGTCAGTTTTTCCAAACCAATATGCTTGGCTGCCTGCAGCTAGTTTACTAACAGGTGGTAAGTAGTAATTACGGTAAATAAAGCACCGTAGCGGTGTACAGTCCTCTGTGCAAGGGGCAAAGGTCTAAGCTTGGTCAGTTGCTCAATTCAAAACAATATCGCTCCGCTGCACCGCCTCACACATTGAAACACATAGTGAAGCAAAGCGTAGCACTACGGCTTTGTTGTCGTGAACGGTTTTCGCCACTTTGTTTATGTTCCTGGTTAAGGAGCCAGGGCTGTGCAGAAGTATCAGATTATTTTTTCAACACGCACAGAAAACGGTGAGCTAGCGAAATGTAAATAGATATTTGGTATATTTGACAGAAAGTGCATTAGCTTACAATTAGCATAGCTAACTATACCTTTAACTCAGATCATACAGTGCATACTATTCCCTAACACTCGCTTTCATCATTGAAGAAGGTCATAGGTCAACTTCTGAGTGTAACCTGCAACCTCAAATAAAAAAGCCTTTCAGCAACAACAGCTGTAATGTTCCTAGAAGTAGCATAGCCCACACGGTTTTACCCTACTGGTGAGTTACACCAGTAAACAAGCTTAGCTGCCTGAACTGGACTGCACTCACCAAATACACCAGTTTTTACTGGGAGGGGTGAGGGCAGTGATCCCCAGTGACCGTAGTCTTGTATGGTGGTTGGTGATTTCCTATATCAGACAGGTGAAAAAGAAAGGATGAGTCATGGACGTAAAGTTAGCCAACTGCTAAGCATCCTCCTTTCCCAAAGCATTATGCAGTAGGTTTGGCCTGCAAGAGGATCAAGGCTTGAGCCATCCTCCCACAAACAACCTGTTAAGTTTCGCAAAGTTTTTTCAGAGGGCGCACGTTGGGACCCTATCGGTCAGTGCTCTTTGGTTACAAAAATAGCCAATGACCGTGTCAATTTCATGCTGCCTTGCCTTGCCTTGCCACTTGACACCCAATGGTTAGTCCAATGTGGGCGAGCTAGCTGCCTCCCGTGTTACTGCTCAGTTTGGCCACACTGACTTGCGCGTCTATTTCAGTGCCTTCTTTGCCGGCTATCAGTAGTCTGCTGTGAAAACTACAGTCAAACATGGATGTGAGTTCTTGAGTCAGTGTGGCGGTGAGTTGCATTGCTCTGGAAGGAAAAGCTCTCCATTGTTTCAATATCCACAGGTAACAACTGTGTTTTCATTTCAACAGGTTACATGGATTTACTATTTTGCTAAGGACTTTCACATGACGTTGCACACTCGGTTGGACTCGTACAACAATGAAGACACATTCACAAGGTGAGGGGCTAGTGTTTGTGAAGTGTGCAGAAGGCACGTACAGTAGAAAGCAAAGTCCACTGTACTGTACATACTGTGAACATAATCATAACAATGACGGGCCATAATGCAAGTGATGTTTAAGTAAAATAAATATAGGCCTCCTACAGTATGTGTGAGTAAATAACTTATTGTACAGATCAGAGTAATGTTGTCAAATACATACATTTACAGTTATATTATCACGTTCAGTAGACTAATAAATATGCTTTTATTATGTTTGTTACTAATATTAGTTGCTGATTAAGTATTTTCTGATTAACTGGGCTAACATGTTAGCTTGGAGTGTTGGATGAGCTAACACACTGTGTAAAAATACACTAGCAGATGGGGGGGAAAGTACCTTGGTTGTTAACTCATATCAGGTTATGATGGAAAGTAACTGTGCAGCCAAAGTCTGCTGGAAAGCCAAAGCATACTTTATGGCGACTGAATCATTTTACATGATACAGTAATGTCACTGGGTTCTAGAATCTGACTAATACCCTTTAATGGCTCTGGGAAAACTCATCATAAGGATTTCATTGCCTCATACATAATTAGAACAAGCACAATGTGATTTAATCCACTGACTGCTTCCATCTTCCCTCCAATATAGATCTTGACCTGAGGTATAGGTTCTGACTAATGTAAACATGCTTATTGACTTTGATAAACTTATGTCCAGGACTAGTATGATTTTGATTTGTGCCTACACGTAAACTACTATGATATAGTCTACACATTGGCTTGTTTATACTCATCTCAGTCATCTTTTAAGGAGTGATCTTGTTGTGTGGGAAAGAAGTTGGGTTGACTGTTATGTCAATGGCTGAGCTCAGAGGACAGGCTACTGTATATAAATGGGTTAACGAGCTATTTTAAGCCCTCACCCAGATAGCTAAAGTAAGCTTGTGCAGCTGCTAGCTACAGTAGCACATTGTATGATGGGATGATATGCAAAGTGTTTCCACTGCTCTGCAGTATGAGATTATTGGCAGTATGGCACAGATAATGTAATAAAGCTTTACAAGATGTGTCTTATTACACAAGTGCATTATCACTGCAGGTGTTTAGATAGGGAAACGCTCCCCCATACTCATTACACATGCATTGGCAATATCTGTTCTCAAGTTGTCATTTGAAGTTGTTCCTTTAAAGTACCTCTATGGAGATATAGCATTTGACATAACTTCCCCTCATCATTGTGGTCAGTGGTCACAGCTTCAAATCCAGAACTTAAAATAGCACAGAGGATGGTATGGTGTGTTTGTCTGCCGTATACAGTGACAGCATGTGAGGCCTGCCCATGTTATGTACACAAAGGTCACTGGAACAGCACGCTACAGAGTCCATATGGTAGCCATGTATTGTAAATATAGTGTGATCCTCATATACAGTACATTGCTCTAGGAATGGCATGAATGAATTGCTATCAAACTTTATAAGGTGACATTTTCCACATAATAAGTAAACCTCAAAAGCCGTTGAATACCAACGTAATGGACCATTTTAACATACAGTAGGCTGTACATCCAATAGCTGCACTCGAATTTGCATATAAGTTGTAAAAACAGTATTAACAAGTACATAGACAATGATTTCACACCTTAACACCATGCTTGTGTACACATATGTGCTATGTATCACCCTTACACTGGTGTCAATGGTTCTCTTTTTTAGGGAGCTGACATATCTTAAGCACTTGACAGGCGGAGACCTGAGCTGGCGGTAATCTAGGGTCTCCACTGCTGCAGTCCCTGAGAAGGAAGTGAGTGGCAGGTGATGCACGAGCTGCTGGGCTGCACCAACAGACGGCCAGCGACACTATGAGCTGCGTGGAGAAACGCCACCCCAGCCACCGGTCGGGCGGCATGCCGCACCACCGCTTCCCCAACGGCTTCGCTGAGCTCCTGATGGACGAGACGGACCGCGAGGTCAGCACCCTCACCGACCGAGCCTTCCGAAGTCTCTGCGTCGGGGAGGATGCCGCTTACAACGACGACTTCTCCTTCTGTTACTCGCCTTTCAGCTGCCACAAGCCTTTAGTGGAGGAACCGCCAAGAAAGACGCACCACAGGGAATCTAAAACACAGCAGCAGAGCTTAAATGGCACAGATGAGACGCTGATGTGGAAACAGCAGCGGCAGAAGAACATGAACCAGGTGTCGTCTTTCCTCAAGGCGCTCGGGGCCACAGAGGGAAGCTGTGAGGGGATGCTGATCAGAAATGGCGATACAAAAGACTGTAATGGGGAATCGTGGGACAAAACAGCGCTCCGAAGCATCCAAAGAGAACTATCAGAATTCTCCACGGATTATCAACACAATTTAGCCGATGGACATTTTCACCAACAGGACCAACATCACCACAATCCTGGCGATGGACTGGGTAAGAAAACATGGAAAGATGTTGCTCCACCATCTGGGAAATCCTCCAAAATAAAAAATGGGAAATCCACAGTAAAGCTGAGGAAACTGAACATCAAAAACTTTTTTCTTCATAGTGAGTTCAGCCCATTCCAGGCATGGAGAGATTTTAGCAGGTTCACGTTTGGCCAGGAGGACCTTGTCTCCTCTACCCTCCCCACAGATAACATCCCTAAATGGTACGACTCACCCTTTTACAAAGAGCTGGCTGAGGCACACAGAATAGAGACCCTGCATAAAGACGAATCTCAGTCATACCAGCAAGCCACCGTTGAGCCTCCCCCCCCTCTCCCTAAACCAGTTCCCACACCTCCTCCTCCCAAGGTCCCGCCAAAGCCCTTGGCTATTCCTGCCGAGAAGAGGTGCACTTCAGAGGGAGGTGAAGAGAACGCTGCCCCCTGGAGACGGAACAGGTCAAGGGCAAAAAGTGTTGTTCCAGTTAATCAGTGTGTACTAAGTGCACCTCCTCTAAAGAACAGCTTCCAAACAGTGGAGGAGAATGATGCACAGATAAAAAAAGAAGCTAGGTCTATAGAGGTGAAAGCGGTTGAGGAGGTCAACTCTTTGGCCTCAACTCCATTTAGCATCTGCCAGCTGATGACTCCCTTAATCCCCTCCAGACAACCCACAGAAACCTCTGAGATCCTCCAAGCGTTCCTCTCGCCCTCAGCCATTTATCTCCCTCTTAGTCCAGAGTCTAAGGCCAAATTGACCCCTGAGCCTCCAGTTAAACGGGATGCTTACAAATCCTTGGCTTCTAGCATCCTTTTTAATCTAAAAGACAACAGAAAGAGGGTTAAAAGTCGATACAGCCCAGCTAAATTAAAAACATCAGAACTGGCAGATAATGGGAAAAGCACACAGGCTGACTCTGAAGGGACTGCTTCTGGTTTCAGCACTCCTGCCATTTTAAAAGATATACAGACATCTTGTAGTCCCAATCAGGAACCGGTTAACACATCAACTGTTGGTCTTAAGGAATATGATGCAGAAGTATCTGCGTCAGATGATTATTTGATATCAAATCTATTGCAAACCAAAAGAGAGGCTGCAGGTAGCAGAAGTATTGAAAATGAAAATCATATTACCCCGCTTATTCACTCAAAGAAGAACAAGAGTCCAATGGTTAATAAGCAAAACTATCCATCTCTGAATTTGTACAAGAAAGCTATCCCTGTTGACAATGCAATGAATCATCACTTTGCCCCACTGGACTGCACTGATATTGATCGGAATGCAAGGAACATAGATCCCTCAACAAAGGAAGAAAATGTTTTTTCGCCACACACACAAAGCACAGAACTTTCATCAAAGGCTGAAATCAACAGTATGGAACATTCACCACATCTGTCAAAATATGTAAACAATGAACGATTAACAGATGTAGCATCGAATAATAAAGGAATTTCACCCCATGTGTTGGTGAAAGAGAAATTTTCACCAAAAGTATCAGTGGACAATATATCACCACATGTAGTTGACCATAGCAAAATATATGTAAGAGGCTCAAAAGAAAACAACCTCAATACAGAACATGTTCTTTCTAAGGAAAAGGAACTCAATGGGCAGCCTTTAAGTGCCATGGATGTGATCAGGGCAGCAAGGGAGGCCATTAATGCAACCAAACACAAAGCTCTGTCTGTAACTCAGTCAGAAGGCCTCAAAATGCTAATTTCAAATAGAGATGCTGTCAATTCAAAAGAAGAATTTCATAATAATACAGCTGGCTCAGAGATGGAAAGAAACAGTATTTGTTCTCCACACAGTACCCAATCCACAGATTCAACAGCTAGCAGTGTCAAAAGAGAGCCCCCGCCAGTGCCAAAAAGAAACTTCGCTATATCGGACATTCTGCTTGCTCTTGACAAACAGCAAACACCAAGTGATGACAGCCCCGATAAGAAAGACTTGAGCAACGCTAAGCATGATTCGCCAAAAGATTCCGTGCAAAAACAGAATGACAATGAGCCCCTCAGGACACCAGGCAGGCGTAAACATGTATTTTCAGCCAGACAGAACAATTACATCAAAAGTCAAAGGCATGGAGTGAAGGAAGATGAGCAGCAAGTGGAGTTTGAGGAAAGTGAACCAGAAGTGAACATGAGTGAGGTCAAACATGAAGGGCTGATGTCACCTAGAGAAATAAAAGACGGTGAACATATCATAAATGATTTACAGGCCCTAAAAGAACTCCGGAGGGCTTCGCTGGGCGATCATATTCTCGAGAATGCCAAAAACAAAGTAGGGTTGATTAACATAGAGGAGGAGACGAAGGCTAAGAATGATTTGATCTCAAGGGAGCTCAGAAATATTAAGAAGGGTATGCTGTCGATGAGAGGAAACACATTAGCTAAGAGGGAGTTTTTTTTTAAGAAAGAACAGGAGCAGAGCAAACATGAGATCTTCTCAAAGATAGACAGCAACGTTGTTGTAAACAAAGCACTTATTAATGACAATTATGACAAAGCTAAGATGGCACTTGAGGAGATCATAACAGAAAGGCTAAAGAATAGATGTGTAAATGCGAAGGATGAAAATACATTTTCCGAGGAGAGCAATGCAGAAGAGGGACACACGAGTGCAAAGCAACATAAGAAAGCTACTCTTGATTCTTCTTTAGAGACTGGGGACAGACAACGCGGCAGCATATCTGCACAGAGAGAGATGGCATCGAGGTCTGGGCATCTAAGATCACTTTTACAGACCAACGCTATGTTGGGTGAAAAGCACAGGTCGGGAAATAAGGTAGTGCTGCCCGGAATGGACAGAGATGATGGATCTGATCATCTAAGCCCCGCCTCTATTTTAGAACAATATAATAAGAAACATATAGTGAGACAGCTGTCTGAAGAAAGAGTAGAACATGTGTTTAATGAAAATGGAGACAGGCGAAAGGGAGATGTTCCAGCTATTCCTCCTAGGAGCAAGAAGGGAATAATTAGTAGAGATGAGATCAGTACAAAGGCAAAAGAAAGTGTGAAAACAATGACAAAGGAAGCTTCCACTAAGGACAGTAAAACAAATACAGCTGAAAATCACTTTGTAATAGAAATGGAAAGTACAGAATCAGTAAAAAGACAACAAGATAGTCACATGGTAAATACAAATATAACAAGTCCACATGTATCTGAACTGCCTGTTTTCCCCAAGCACCACACTCAGTCTTTATTGCCGAATGAAAACAGAGGAAACTTAAATCAAACAATGATCAAGGACACTAGCCTAAGTCCTTCAAGTGAAGCTACAGCCCAATACATAAACCCGGAGCAGCAGGAGCAACGCAAGGTAAAGCGTAAGGCACCTTTAAAGCCCGATAATATCATCCCACCAGAGCTGTCAAACCAAGGAAAAACAATTAATAAATATGACACTGTAACTAAAAACCTAGTATTAGAACAGAAAATAAATAGTCCTAGTGAAGAACACATGTATTTAAATAAAGAAGCAATGACTGAAATCCCTAAGATAATAGTATCAGCCTTAGAAAATGGTGTTAATCAAAGTCCACCTGATCAAGGAAGCATGTCCTCCAAATCGTCCTACTTCTCAGCAGAAAGTGCATTTCACAGAAACACTGAATCAGATTCAAATGTCTACCACTCATTGGAGAATTTAACTGGCGAATTGGAGGAAGTGGATGAAGACACAGTCAGTCTTTCAGAAACACTCAAAAAGGATTCGGAGGTGGAAGGAGCTGAATTTCATTCTGTAAGTGATCACGAAAGTGAAACAGAAGTTGGCAAGCGACTGGCAAAATCTCCTCATAGAGAGAGCAAAGTGCCTTTGAAGGAGAGCAGTGAACATATTGACAAAGTTACAAGCCACAGCTGGACCGACAACTCAAGCAGTCTGACACAAATGGTGCCTTTTAACACCTTTTCCCCCACTCTGGAGATCCCTACTTTATTCAAGGTCAAAGACAACACCTTCAGTAACAACTCAATGCAAGTGCAATTGTGGTCACAGCAAGAGAATGTTATTTGTCCAGACATAGTTGAAGAATTACATCATGATGTTGAGATCCCGATGGCACTCAAACAGACACTATCTGAGCTTTCACAGTTCAATCCACTCTCTCCTCCAATCATACAAAGTGAACACCCAAAGAAAAGCCAGTTTGGAGCTTTGCTAACTGTCCCACAGGAGGATGAAAACTCTGGGGTAAGCCCTTCCTCTGAAGGAACCAGCATAGCAGAGATTGCAGAGGAGATGTTGTCTAGCACTGCAGCCACAGTAGATGTAAATGAGGTGTTGACGGTCCCCAGCGAGAGGTCTGGTTCGAACTGCAGCGGAAATGACAGCCAAAGCGGGCTTCCAAAACCGCCTGTCGTTCTTCCCAAATCTGAGAAAGCACTTCTGAAAGCCATGAAACTCACCAACAGAAGAATACAGAAAGAGGAAGCCCAGAATATATCATCATTCAAGCCCTCTCGCAGCACTAGCAAGCATTGTGCAGATAAACACCAGAGTGACAGCTCAGAGCACAAAAGCTTAGGAAGTGGCAGACATGCTGACAAACCTAACCGCTGCAGTGAGAAAAAGTCCAGGGAAAGGCTGGAAGAAGGTTCCCATCACAGGGACAGGAGTGAACCACAGCGTTGTGAAACAAGAGACCACAGCAGAGAAAACCAGCGCAACAGACCAGACCACGGGGGTCAGACTGGAAGGCGCAGTGGCGACAGGGTTGTTCGCAATGGCCACCATAGCGAAGGCCTTTCACAAGCTTCCAAAGAACGCCAGGGCCGCAGTAATGACAGACACATGCTCGACAAGCCGGAGCAGAGACACTACAGCGGCGACAGGGTCATCAGTAATGTACCTGTGTATAAAACGCCGTTTAGCAAGCGGCCGATGTCGGACAGGCAGTTCCAGCGATCCCAAAGCATTGATAGATACGTTATAGATAAAGCAGAGCGTAGGCCCAGTGTGACCATGTCAGCCAATGACAAACCTGACCCGAGGATTCAGCAGACTGAGAAAACCATAATGGATGAACTGCAACAGAGAGGCCGAGCCAAAGGCAGGGCTCCAAGGGAACACACAGTGAAAAGAAGTCACAGCATAGATACATACCCAAGTGAGATTTCACACCACCGCTGCAGCCTCTCTCGGCAGTCGAGCCACACAAGCCAGATCTGCCGCCAGTCCAGCCTTGAGCACACCATCGTGACTCAGTCTTTCCCGATGACCCAGCGCAAACTCCTCCAGGATCCAGACTCGGGACAGTACTTTTTCGTAGACATGCCTGTCCAGGTCAAGACCAAAACCTTCTTTGATCCTGAGACACAGAGCTATGTGCAACTTCCAGTCCAGCCACAGGAGGGCACTGTTCCTCAGGCCTCTGCTGTGGAGGTGTTGAACACACCACTGGTTGTTTACCATGGATTTGTCCCAGTCCCATTATCTTCCATCCAGGCCCCTCATATGGAGCAGGGAGATTTTCAGAAGAGACAGTTAGACAGAGTGAGGTACAATCATGAGGGTCGTCCATACTTAGAGCCGGTCTATGGTCAACATGACCACATGCTTGGAGAGTCCTTGGGCACCGAAGAGCTGGATTGTGTGAGCTGAAGTGTTATGTTGGTAAAGAAAGTGAAGGGCTTTTATATGTGGTTAATACCATTTTATTTTATACATGTTTAATGAGAACTCTTGACAATCTTTCAGCTATGGGACTGATAAAGCCCATTGGTGTGGAAACACCATATTAATTAATTTGTAAATTATGAATGAATGAAACATTTGCTGAGTGTGTTTTCAGGGACTTGTAATAATGTGCAGTTTTCAAAAGTAAATCTGTATGAAAAAGCAAAGGGTGTGGGTATTCCATACCATTATGTATTTACATGTAAACAGAGAAAAAGGTTGAATGTACTGTAAATGTTAAGGAATTAATATAAATGTTAAGAGTTTATTATACTCATTTGTAAGTGTTTTGTGTAAGGGTTTTCACATACCTTCAGGTAATATTGATTTTAGGTTTTCTTTTAAGCAGCTTGTGTTGCCTGAAGACTTTCATGAGAGTTGCTAGTCCCAGAGCAGCATTGCACAACATACACTTTACAAAAAATATAGCCTGAGCAAATTATGTTGGTGTTGATTTGAATTATTGTCTACACAAGTATATGCTAATGCATGTAAAAGCTTAATGCACCATGGGATATACGTACACTAAAGGTAATAATAAGCAATGGTGCAAGTGGCAATATGCAGAATATTAGTTATAATCTGTGTGTCATTATAAAGAATAATTTTAGATTTGGTTTCATTTTGTATTTGGCTAGTAGAATAAATCAGGGCTGTACTGTGTCTGTGATCCATTCCAATAAAGAATAACGGTTGTCGTACTGTCTCATTATTTCAACACTAAACGGTGTTAATTGACAAATAAATAAAGAATTTCAACAGAGATGCTGTTTTATATGTGTGTGGTTGTAAATATTTGGTAGGATACCACATGTATGTATACCCTTACCATTTAGGAGCTTTGGCATTGTCTGCCACTAGATGGCACACTATGTAACAGCATATCAGACAAATACAAATGTATTGTGGGCCACATACACAGAACATAATTAAACAGCAGCATTGGCCAGCTTTAAGAACAGAGGAATTTAGATTACATCACACATTATCTGTATGTAATTACTGCACTACATTGAAAATAGTTGTTTGCTGCTATATTCATTTTTAAATATCATAGGAGCTTTAATAAATGGGAGGGGATAATGGCTCGATTGTGTTTTACATGGGCTACAAACGTGTTTGCGTTGACATAACATTCCACATTAACTGACTAACTAAAATTTAAAAGGCTGACTGATAGGGTTTTCATAATTTATTATTTTTCAAAATATTTAAACACCTTTTAACAAAAATACAATTGGCCTTTGCTATTTTAATCACAACAAAACATCACTCTCCATTCTCCACAAAAGTTCAAAAGTGCATTGTCAGTGACAGCCACAACTAACCGCCACCATGTCGTCATACTGCTTCAACACCACGTTCTCCTCATCGTCAAAATACAACAAACTTATGGACTGTAGCTTTTCCGGGACACAGCACGGTGACTCCACCACGCTGGAAATCTTAAGTGCGTGCATGATGGACTGCACGGTGGCGTGGTTTGTGGCGCGCAGGCTTTCCCCCAGCGGGAACGGACATGAGCCAGTGCAGTGGTATGCGTTATAGCCGCGCGGGGAGATGATCCAGCCGGTCCAACCGATCTCCTCGAAGTCAACGAACAGGGGTAGCCGTTGGCACGTCTGGGGGCGCCCGCGGTGAAAACTCGGTGCTGCGCGCCGCCTTCTGTTGTGGTTGTTGTTAACATCAAGAATAGGTGCAGCGGTGGGTTTAACCTGTTCTGTAGACAGGAGGGAGTTGGCGTACTGTGTTAGTATAAGCGCTATTACTACACCAAATTGCATTACGATTGAGCTTGAGGCCCGAAAAACAAACTATTGTATATTGTAGGCTATAAGCTATAGCTGTATAGCGCCCACGACAAAGTATTAAAAACGTGTGAGGTGTTTGTGGTGGGCGGCCCACCACAAACACCTCACACGTTTTTCATACCTAGACTGAGCGATCTATTGGCTGCGCTGTCCGTGCTGGCATCATCCGAAAAAATGACCAGGTATGCGTTTCTGTCCGCCGTGTCGCCGTTCTGCTTCACCAGCGAATCCAGACAAATTCCCGAAGGCAGAGTGGTGACCACGAGGATGCCGTTGTTCTCCTCGCTGTTCCGAATCCACCTGGACACCTGCAAAAGACAACGATTAGGCTACAACATCTACACACACAATACAAACTACATGTGGACATATTGCTTTTTGGAGTGTAAACACAATTGTTACGGGACTTACCGTTTGAGTGACGTTAAACACCTCCCATCCCTGCGCATAGAGTGGCACCAGTCTGGAGGTGAACAGGTTTCCTCTCCAAGGCTTTACTCGGCTGTCTAACACCTCGTACAGGTCCACCTGAATAGTATACGAGTGTTCGTAACCACAATACACACTTATTAGAGTATGAATGCATCCAAATTAAAATAGTAGCTAGGCTATAGACAGTGAATTGCAACTCACCTTGAAGAAATGAGGGCCATATGATTTCAGGTAAAGTCTCTGTTTCTGCCTGAACCATCGGAATTCCGCTTTAATCATTCTTTCCTCTTTACCAAATGACGACAGATTAAAATAGTGAAATCTCTCTCCGCTTTGACCTGCATACAAAACGCAATGAAAAACTCGTTACTTGTTCCGATTTAACCTATCTCACCCGCGCGTATTTGTGCGTATCATTACGCACACATTAATCGACATATAAAGTAAGGAATGCAAAAATGAAACTGTGATTAATGTACATTTTAGGCATTTTGGACAAAGGAAATTAATTTACATAGGCCTACCTTTATCCTCAAAGCTCCTAACTATGTTCCCCTCCAGAATCTCCTTCTGGCTCTTGGGAATCCCGTTGGCGTTTGACACTACGTTGAACAGATCCAACATAAACTGAGGCGCCTTCTTGTGATGAGACATCGTCTTCTGGGGTGAATCCTTCAGGTTGATCAAATCGTCCAGCTTCTTTTTCACGCTCATGGTGGGACTCAAACGTGTCTCTTTCGCGTCTACATTCCTGAATGCGCTCTCATACGGGACGGCAACTAAAGAGACGCATCTCAGCTGCAGGGCGACAAAAATCCATATGAGCACACCACGCTGTGTCATGTTATCGAGAGTGGTGTGAGCGCTGTGAGAGCCTGGTGGTGATAAGGCGACCAGTGGATTTGATGACAGCTCGTCCCTGTATTCAGCTAACACCATGTGATGATTGAGCCGTGATTGATGATGGATTAGTGGCACATTAAGCGTTGTATAATGCTTACTCAAGTAATTTGCATTTGCAGAGGTGTAAATAGCCCAAAACTCACAAACACACAAGAAGAAGAATAAAACAAAATTACTTTTTTGACCTACTTGAGAAATACTTGTCAGGTCAGCGACACAATTTGGTGTATCTACCATGGCCCACTGGCTATTGAGGCGCACGTTAAAAATAATTAGACTAACATACAGCCATTTGGATGACGTGTTCGCATTATGAACTGCGGGACTGTTTTGTTGAGGTTTGCCTAATTGGATTTCACACATCGATAGACCGTTATCAGTATGAGGCCAGTTGGAGCTCGCTAGCACGAGAGCAAACGAACAACCATGCTATGACGCAAATGAAGCGGGGTGCGAGTCTGCTTTTTATGTGTGCGCACCCACAAACCGTCCCAGGGCCTCGGTGTCCATGGCACCGGGAGGTACGAGTGGGAGGTGGGGATCCTCCGTTAGGCTGATGTTTGTAGAATGAGTCAGAGTTAAAGATGACCGTATAGGTGTTACACTGAAATCAGATGATGTGTTTAGCCAAATGGCAAAACATAAGGATTATCTTCCTTCACTCAGAGGAAACAATATGGATCAAATTGGTAAGGTCATCAGGTCTTGCTGATCAAAAAGACGTTCTGATCCCAATTGTTAATCAAATTTGAGTAATTAAAATTGAATGATGATCCCCTCATTTAGGAACAATTACTCATGCATGCTATAGGCTACTGTTTGTCCCCGCGTTATTTGACCCTATTGCTATTTGCGCTGTGTAGCAAATAGCATACTGCTAGTATTTTTTCAGAAAAATCTTTGTCTATACAAACGTGTGCGACATTTGGTCGGTGTGGCTATAGGCGATCTCCAGTCTCTGCGTGATAGCCGAATGTTTACATTTTCCATGTGCTGATCACAGATAGCTTTCACATATAGTACTTTACCCAACCCAACCCAACCCTTTACCAGACAATATATAGCCTTGGTAAAGATTTATGTTTG